>ML421313.1:0-16063 GCA_005239525.1 Nicotiana knightiana | reverse complement strand
CCTCCCCCCCAAAACAGTCTTAAAGAAAATCGACAGAATAGTTGCCAATTTTTTCTGGGCGAAGAAAGTTAACAGAAATAAGATGCATTGGATTGCTTGTACTGATCTGTGCTTTCCAGTGAATGAGGGAGGAGCTGAATTTAGCTCACTACAAGATATTTGTAATGTTTTTTCTGATAAACTATGGTGGAATTTCAGGACCAAAAGACAATGTTGAAAGAATTCCTGAAGGTTAAATATTGCAAGATGTCTCACCCTGTGGCAAATAAATGGGCTTATGGTCAATCTCATACATGGAGAATATTAATGGACATCAAGAAGGATGTTGATCGATCTATTTTCTGGAGGTTAGGGAATGAAGATGTGTCTTTTTGGTGGGATAACTGGACAGGTTTGGAAGCATTAGCTACATTGACTCAGGAAACCAGAGCTTCTAAGAATACAAAGGTCAAAGAATTCATACAAAATGGGACTTGGAGTCATGAAAAACTGATAGGTCTTCTACCTGTGAATGAGGTCAATACTATTCAAAAGGTGGAGTTTGATGAAATGAGAAAAGACTTCCCATACTGGTTACCAGAAGGTACATGAGCTTTCACTTGAAAATTAGCTTAGGATCTTGTGAGGAGAAAAAAAGGTACTTTCACTAAGAATATTTGGCATTAAAAAATGCCTTTAAAGATCTCATTTTTTATGCTAAGGTTACTTAAAAATTAGATCCCTACTGATGAAGTTGTGAGGAGGTTTGATATTGTGACTATCTAGGTGCAGTTGCTATTATAATCATGAGGAAGAGACCATTGAATTTTTTTTAGTAACAGCCAAGTAACCAAAAGTGTTTGGTATTTTTTCTGTAGTTCACATGACATAAGTTTTGTACCTCTACAGTTAAGGTAGAACCTCATGAAATGGTGGATGACTAAGAGCAACAATGGTGTCCATTTTGTAATGTTTCAATGTTTACCATCTTTAATATGCTAGGAAATATGGAAGAGCAGATGTGCAACAAACTTGGAAAACATGCGAATGTCAGCCAGACATATCATTCATCAAGTGTCTAATACCATAATATTGATATTTAACTGTCAATCTCCTGATCTTAAACTCCCTCAGTCTTGGATAGACAAATGCACAGTTGTAGAGAAGATGTCACCAATAATTCGTTCTCATATGGTTTGCTGGAAAAAACCTGTGAGTGGATATGTCAAATTAGATGTGAATGGATGCAGTAATGGAAATCGAGGCTCAACTGGAGGAGGTGGGTTTATCAGATACCATCATGGTGAATTAGTGAAGGCATTTTCTGATTTCTATGGCATTTGCAGCAATAACTTTGCCGAGGTAAAGGCAGTTTTACAAGGCATCTAGATGTGTTTCCATCATGGTTTGAAAAATGTTGTTGTGGAGTCAGATTCACTGTTAATTATCAATATGTAGCAGATCACACATGTACTTGAACAGATTTGGGAATTGACTCGAATTGGAGACTTGCAGTGTCACGGCCCAAAATCCATCAAGGTCGTGACGGCGTCGGACACCACAGTCAGGCAAGCCAACACTTGATGGTTAATTAAATTCCTATTCTAGTATTTTAAAAATCGTTGCTTTTTATTTCATTATATAAAGATCAAATAAAGTTACCGAGTAAACCACGATGTTTTAAATAATTCAATCGACAAATACATCCCGAAGTCATCCCAGAACCCGGTGTCAAAAGTGCATGAGCAAATATCTAAGAGTTTTACATGTGCTACAATACTTGTCCCGAATACAAACTGAACAAGGAATTTAAAATAAATATAATACATCTGATGAAGACTCTGTCGGCTGCGGGTCGTCTCCAGATGGTGCAGCTCGTCTAAGTCTCCAAGTCAGGCACATCACTGCGTCAAGCAGGGCCACTATCTGTGAATGTACCTGTGCATTGAAAGTGCACAAAAAGTGTATCATGAGTACGAAAACAAAGTGTACTCAGTAAGTATCCCGCCTAACCTCGAAGAGGTAGTGACAAAAGGTCGACTTTGACACTTACTAGAGGTCACATTAATATAATCAAGGGTGACGCTAATCATGGATATCGTAGGCAATTTAACAAGTAGCAACAGGAAATAGAAACTTCTTTCACATTTAATATACTCAAATCCTCGTCATTTCTGTGGACAATTTAAATCTCCAGGCCAGTAATCAAGTAAAAATCACAACAAGTACGCAGTAAATCTCATGCTCAAGCAATGCCAAGGGTTGAACGACCCAAACCAAGATAAATGTAAAATGTGCACTGACGAAGGGTCGAACGACGCGAACCATAGATGCATATATTAAACCTGTTATGGCGTACGACCCGCTCCCATGAGAGTAGTGGAAGAAATCACCCGCTCGCGGAATATAAATTGCGAAGCGGTCACACACAATCATGCACATTCAAACAGTCCACCCCGACTACATCGGGAAAACAAATACTTAAGTAAATGACAAATTTCTCTTTTAAAGGTCACAAAAATAGTATTTAAATCTTTTCCAGAAATCCATTTTTACCAAGTTCGGTAAGGTTTAAACACTTTATTTTCATCAATAAGATTACAAATACGGCAAATAAAACATGTTTTTGGGTCCTAGACTACCCGGATATAAACATAATAGAAGCTACGCACGGACTCTCGTCACCTCGTGCGTACGTAGCCCCCACAAATAGTAGCACATATTTAATTATTTCACCTATGGGGACAATTCCCCCTTACAAGGTTAGAAAGGAGACTTACCTCGCTTCGAAGATTCATAACCGGCCTCCAAGCCCCTCTGACGACTCAAATTGACGCACAACGCCCCAAAACTATTCAAATAATGGGCAAACCAATGAAAATATACTCTAATACTTATAACAATTTAATTTATATAAATTCCCAACTCCGCTCGAAAAGTTGACAAAATTACCCTCGGGCCCACGCGCCCGGATTCCGAAATTTCTCGAAGATAAACTCTACCCATAGCCTTACTAACTCAAATATATAATTTACTCAAATTTTCATGCTCAAATCCGTGGGAAAAATCCAAAAATATGAATTCTGGGTCTTCTTCAAAAATCCTAAATTTCTACAAATTTCCCCCTCTAATCCATGCATAATTCAAATATTTAACTCAAGATGGGGAGAAATCACTTACCTTATGGAAGATGCTGAAAATACCACTCCAAAATCGCTCCAAAATTTCCCTCCACCGAAGAAATGATGTGCAAATGATCCAAGACCTCGGTTTTAAAATAAACACTACCCAGGCCCGATTTCCGCACCTGCAGCCTCTAACCTCGCACCTGCGCGCCCGCAGGTGCGCCTATGCACCCGCACCTACGACTTCCTCCTCCCCATCCGGGCTCCGCACTTGCGCTCCCTCTTCCGCATCTACGCTTCCGCAGGTGCGGAGATAACCTCGCACCTGCGCCTCCAGCCAAGCCAGCCTAACCTCGCATCTACGATGCCAAAGCCGCACCTGCGGCCCTTGTTGCGCAGGTGTAGTCACACGAGACACCAGCAGCCTTAGCCCTTCCTCAACTCCAAATTCGATCAGTTAACCACCCGGAATCCACCCGAGGCCCTCGAGACCCCGTCCAATCACACCAACCTGTTCCAAAACATAATGCAGACCTGCTCGAGGCCTCAATTCGCATCAAATAACATCGAAAGAATGGATCGCAACTCAATTCAATCCTTATGAACTTTGAAACTTCCAGTTTCTACCTTCGATGCCGAAACCTATCAAATCACGTACGATTGACCCCAAATTTTGCACACAAGTCACATTCAACATTACGGACCTGCTCCAACTTTCGGAATCACATTCCGACCCTGATATCAAAAGTTCCACTTCCGATCGAATTTCTCATAAACCTTCAAATTTCTATCTTTAGCCAAATGACTTCAAAATAACCTACAGACCTCCGAATTCGCTTCCGATCGCGCTCCCAAATCCAGAATCACCATACGGAGCAATTCCCAGACTCAGAATACCAAACGGACATCAATATCGGTGAAATTCACTTCAACCCAGACTTATGAAATTTCTTGTAAAATGCTGACTTCTACAATATGCGTCCAAACGCTCCTGGGTCATCCAAAACCCGATCCGAACACACGCCCAAGTCCGAATCATCATACGAACCGGCTGGAACCTTCAAATCCTGATTCTGAGGTCGTTTACTCAAAAGTCCACTCTTAGTCAATTCTTCCAACTTAAGGCTTCTGAATGAGAATTTTCTTTCCAAATTGACCCTAACTTCCCGAAATTCAATTTCGACCACACCTACAAGTCATAAAACCTGAAACGAAGCTGCTCATGGCCTTAAACCGCTGAACGACGCACTAGAGCTCAAAACGACCGGTCGGGTCGTTACATTCTCTCCCACTTAAACATACGTTCGTCCTCGAACATGCTAGGAACTACTCCGAAATTGTCTGAAACCACTGCTTAACACTTCGTTCACCTGCCTGTGCTACCACAACCCAGTTGAGTACACTTGCTCGAACAATTCTGAAGGTATCCTCTTTTATTTAGGCAAATGGGCCTTAGAACCAGGTCTTCATCATCCGAAATCCTCTGCCAGGCCTGTTTTCTAATATATGAACACTGTATCAACTACCACACGATGTACCAGAACATGACTGCATACCTTTGCTAAATTAGCACCATGCACCGCATAATTCATCATCTAACTATAATGACATTCCCTGAACCTTAATAGCCAAAATTTCACGATTCTGATGCTCCCAATGCATCTCATGACATATATATATATAGGTCTTGCTATAACTCTTACGATACCACCACAACGAAGGAGATGTGTAGAAATTCACAACTAACTGCAGAGTTAACAAATCATCGAATATCTCCTCTTGACTAGAATCATCACGACATTATGAACCGAATAATGGTATTTGTCATTTAATATACTTCACAACATCTTTTCGCATTGATCCCTGGTCCAATAATCTCGTCTCACCCAGTATGAACTGCTCAACCAACAAATCACCCCAAACATGACCAACAATCTCACATGATACTACCACGCGCCAATAGGCCATAACTCGAACATGATACATAAAGAAATGACTCAGGAAAAGGCTACTCAACTCACGTAACTTATTATTAACTCTCCTCAGAAAATAGAAAGCAAAACACAAGAAAATAGATATAGGGAACCGTACTCAACATCACACTGTTGCAGCGCGCAACCCGATCCAAATAACATGTCCGTGGCGGCGTGCCACCTAATCCAAATAACATAACTGTGGCGGCGTGCCACCCGATCCAAATAACATGAAATTCACGTAAGAAGACACACACCGAGCTAAATTGCTCATTACCCCAACATGCCGATATGTGATAGCACAAGAATTTCATTACAACTCCTGAACCACTAATAGCGTGAACACTTCATCACATAGAAACTTTTTACTTAACTCATTCTAAGAGAACCATAACAACACGCGAACGAATCCTCATAACTATAGAATATACAAATCCTCAAGTAGTGGTGCAAACCGCCATAACCCTTCCGGGATTCGCCTACGCATAACAGGCCATAATACTTGAATACTTCCAAATAAAATCGATTACGGTGGCCGCCATAACCTATCTGGACAATTCCCCCTTACAAGGTTAGAAAGGAAACTTACCTCGCTCCGAAGATTCATAACCGGCCACCAAGCCCCTCCGACGACTCAAATTGATGCACAATGCCCCAAAATTATCCAAATATTGGGCAAACCAATGAAAATGTACTCTAATACTTATAACAATTTAACTTATATAAATTCCCAACTCCGCTCGAAAAGTTGACAAAATTACCCTCGGGCCCACGCGCCCGGATTCCGAAATTTCTCGAAGATAAACTCTATCCATAGCCTTACTAACTCAAATATATAATTTACTCAAATTTTCATGCTCAAATTCGTGGGCAAAATCCAAAAATACACATTCTGGGTCTTCTTCAAAAATCCCAAATTTCAACAAATTTCCCCCTCTAATCCATGCATAATTCAAGTATTTAACTCAAGATGGAAAGAAATCACTTACCTAATGGAAGATGCTGAAAATACCACTCCAAAATCTCCCTCCATCGAAGAAATGATGTACAAATGAGCCAAGACCTCGATTTTAAAATACACACTGCCCAGGCCCGATTTCCGCACCTGCGGCCTCCAACCTCGCACTTGCGCGCCCGCAGGTGCGCCCATGCACCCGCACCCGCGGCTTCCTCCTCTCCAGCCGGGCTCCGCACCTGCGCTCCCTCTTCCGCATCTACGCTTTCGCATGTGCAGAAATAACCTCGCACCTGCGCCCCCAGCCAAGCCAGCCTAACCTCGTACCTGTGACGCTAAAGCCGCACCTACGACCCTTGTTGCGCAGGTCTGGTCACACCAGACACCAGCAGCCTTAGCCCTTCCTCAACTCCAAATTCGATCCGTTAACCACCTGAAATCCACCCGAGGCCCCCGGGACCCTGTCCAATCACACCAACCTGTTCCAAAACATAATGCCGACCTGCTCGAGGCCTCAAATCGCATCAAATAACATCAAAAGAATGGATCACAACTCAATTCAATCCTTATGAACTCTGAAACTTCCAACTTCTACCTTCGATGCCGAAACCTATCAAATCACATTTTATTGACCCCAAATGTTGCACACAAGTCACATTCAACATTACGGACCTGCTCCAATTTTCGGATTCGCATTCCGAGCCCGATATCAAAATTTCCACTTCCGGTCGGATTTCTCAAAAACTTTCAAATTTCTATCTTTAGCCAAATGACTTCAAATTAACTTACGGACCACCGAATTTGCTTCTGATCGCGCTCCTAACTCTAAAATCACCATACGGAGCTATTCCCAGACTCAAAATCCCATACGGACATCAATATCAGTAAAATACACTTCAACCCAGACTTATGAAATTTTCTCTAAAATGCTCACTTCTACAATATGCGCCGAAACGCTCCCGGGTCATCCAAAACCCGATCTGAACACACGCCCAAGTCCGAAATCATCATACGAACCGGATGGAACCTTCAAATCCTGATTCTGAGGTCGTTTACTCAAAAGTCCACTCTTAGTCAATTATTCCAACTTAAGGCTTCTGAAATGAGAATTTTCTTTCCAAATTGACCCTACACTTCCCGAAACTAAATTTCGATCATACCTACAAGTCATAATACCTAAAAGGAAGCTGCTCATAGCCTCAAACTGCTGAACAACGCACTAGAGATCAAAACGACTGGTCGGGTCGTTACATGCAGTTAGGCATAATTTCAGGGAAGATAACAAGATTGCAATTGAATTAGCAAACCGGGAGAAGATACAAAAGCTCATGGTATCTTCAATCAAGTTATTTCCCTTCCTAGAGAGGTTAGAGCTTCTTTGAAGTTTGATCAAAAGGGAATACCTAATTTCAGGTTCAGAGTGAAAAGGAATTTGTTTGTAGTTAATGATATCATCACTTGATACTATGATTAAACATAGAGTGTTTGGGACATATCTGTATGTATTGTCATCTATTGAGAATATAGACGTATCAAGTAGTAGAGAGGAGTCCATCAGACTTTTGTCAATTTCTTATACACAAGTGCACATTAGATTGGTGGTTACCAATCTATAATATGTAATTGAGGTTAAGGTGTATGTCTTCCTCCGTATAATCAAAGTTTTTGAAAATATTTGAAGTCCGTCCTAATTCCACCATCAAGATGATGGACTTTGATTATAAAAGTAAAAAAAAAGAAGTGAAAGACAAGTTCTATAAAATGATTGTAAAATTGATCATGCCATATGCGAGTTAGCGAATGTGGAGGTATCTAAGAACATATGCACAAGATGATTGTCACATAAAACATGTTGAAAAACACGAAAACATATAAAATAAGTCGGATTAAAAATGAAGTGAAGTTGGTCAATTAGGTTTAGAAGAGTTTTGCTGGAACTGGAGATTTCCAGGATTTTGTTTGGAGACTTGTACATCATGTTTACTTTATGATAATATTATTTAATTACCAAAAAATTATATACTCATTAAATTTGTATATGGTCGATATCGTGGACCCCAGTATCGGGACCTCTATGACATTCCAAGCCCGATCTCGAAAGGCTCGAAGTGGAATCTGATGTTCGACCTCGGAGTGCATACCTCGAGAGAATATATCGAAGGCCCGCCGCGGCCTACCCCGAGGCAGTATAAAATCGATGACCGTCATGGAAACGCGAGAATTTTCCAAGAACACGTGGTTAGAGCTGATAAAGGTCTGCAAAAATAGTACAAGTCCGTAAAAGGCCGTTATACAGTTGTACCATTAGTATTTCTCTATCATAATTAGACATGTAATATGTTGGGATTCACCCCTCCTATATAAAGGGGACCCCAATCATTCTTGTAAGACACAAATATTCACTGCAGTAGAACATTCTCTGGTTTTTTCGTGCTCAACACTGCCTCTCAGCTTTATTGCTCTTTATTTGGTGTTCTTCATTTATTGTTCTTCATTATTTCTATTATTCGATCTCGAGGCCCCCCGATTCCAGTGATCTTGAGGCCCCCAACCTTGTGACAACTTGAGTTTGCTTATCTCATTTTCTTTAGTTGCATTTATTACTTCCTAATAATCAACTAGTATTGGAATAAGTCACGTATTTTTAGAACCACAAATCAAATATAATTGTTAATGCCATTTTCAAGGTAAACAGTTTGGCACCCACCGTGGGGCTAAAGATAATATTGATTATTTTAGTACTAGTTTTCTGATAACACACGTTGTTCTTCACACTTGTTCTTGTCCAGGATTTTTTGATTTCAGGCTAAAACATGTTGAACTCAACTAATACACCAGTGCATGGCAACAATGGACTCGGTTTTCATGGGGAAAATAATGCAGCAGCTTCAGCAGCCGGTATGCCACTGCTCAACCCTGGAGTAGCACCTATTCCCAACCCAGTTAATGTTGGCTCGCATATCGCAAAGCACAGATTTGGGTGCGGATGTCGAGGGAAGCACACAAGGAGAAGTTCAACCTGACGCACAAACAACGCATGCTCGAAATCAAGTCAGCCTACAAATCATTTTTGGGATGTTGCAAGCACAACAGGTTACTATTGCTCAGCTGCAGAGTCAACAAAAAACCCAGAGCACAACGAGGCCGAAAATAGCTCCTCGAGTCGAGCGAGCACCAGAAAAATTGAGTAACAACGGGTCAGGAACAGACCCCACTTTGAAAATGCCCGAGGATCTCACCAAAAGAATTGAATCAGGAGAAAAGAAGATAGAGGCTAACGACAAAAAAGTAGAAAGCTATAACTTTGAGGGTCGATCAGATCCTGGGCGCACCTCCAATTCTGAAGGGGTAGATTCGAAGAAGTTCATGCAGAAACTATTTCTGTAGAGCGCGGCTCCAAAGCCCATTCCAAAGAAGTTCAGGATGCCAGATATCCCAAAGTACAACGGGACCACATATCCTAATGAGCATATTACCACCTATACTTGTTATAAAAGGGAATGACTTAAAAGACGACGAGATCGAGTCCGTCCTGTTGAAGAAGTTTGGAGAAATACTGTCCAAGGGGGCCATGATGTGGTATCATAACCTCCCCCCGGACTCAATAGATTCGTTTGCCATGTTGGCAGACTCTTTTGAGAGGGCACATGCTGGTGCCATTAAGGTTTCTATAAGGAAGTCTGATGTCTTCAAAATTAAACAGAGAGAGAATGAGATGCTAAGGGAGTTCATGTCCCGCTTTCAGATGGAACGAATGAAATTATCACCAGTCTCCGATGACTGGGCAGTGCAAGCCTTCACTCAGGGCTTGAATGAACGAAGCTCGATAGCTTCAAAGTAGCTAATGCAAAATTTAAACGAGTATCCCGCCGTGACTTGGACGGATGTGCATAACAGGTATCAATCGAAGATCAGGGTTAAGGACAACCAATTGGGAGCTCCCTCGGGCTCAGTATGCCTAAGCAGGCTCTTAGCAAAAGAGTCAAGGAATGCAGAAAGGGAATTGAAACTGAGAAAAGAGATATATTAACCATACGTCATAGATCAAAGAAACATTTTGAGATGGGATATACCTCAAAATGATCGAGACGGATCGAGGTCAGAGTTCTCGGGGACTCATGAGCAAAAACAGGTTCGACGGGCACACGAGATCAATGGAGGCACCCCTATTGTCGAAATATAACTTCAACATCGATGTCGCAGATATCATATCAGCCATAGGCAATATCAAAGATAGCAGGTGGCCAAAGCCCGTGCAGTCAGATCCTTCCCAAAGGAACACAACTTAATGTGCAAATATCATGGCATTCACGGTCATAGGACCGTGGATTGTAGACAGCTTCACGAGGAGGTAGCCTGACTAATCAGTGAATGGCATCATCGAGAATTCCTCAGCGACCGAGCAAAGAATCAATTTCTAGAAAGAGAGGCAAATAAGAAAAACGAACAGGAGAGACCGCAACATATCATCCATATGATCATTGGAGGCATCGATGTCCCGTAGAGACCCATGTTCAAATGAACAAAAGTATCCATCGCAAAGGAAAGGCGAACCCGGAGCTATGTGCTCGAGGACGCTCTTACATTCAAAGAAGAAGACGTTGAAGCCTTGTATCAGACTTATAATGATGCTCTGGTAATCTCTTTTCTTATGAATAAAATTCAAATTAAACGTGTGCTCGTGGATCTAGGTAGCTCGGCCAATATAATCAGGTCGAGGGTAGTGGAGCAGCTCGGACTGCTCGATCAGATCGTACCCACCTCTCGAGTCCTCAATAGATTCAATATGGCAAGTGAGACAACGAGGGGGGAAATCACCCTCCCGGTCAATGTGGCCGGTACAATTCAGGATACCAAGTTTCATATCATCGAAAGTGACATGAGGTACAATGCCTTACTTGGAAGGCCGTGGATACATAGCATGGGGGTATTGCCATTAACTCTTCATCAAATGATGAAGTTCCCAATAAAGGATGGTGTAAAAATGGTGTATGGAGAGAAACATGCAGCAAAGGAGATGTTCGCGGTACACGACATGACACCAACATCGACACCTTCCACTTCGGAAAAGTCAAAAGACAAGCAGATCCCCGAGAGACATGCGGTCTATGAGCAGTTGAACGAGGATGATGAAGAAGAGTTCATCACTCCCCAAGCCTTCGTTCCCCCCCCCCTTCGAATGCAACAAAATTGACAGTCGAAGAGCTTGAACATGCCGTTTTGATCAAACACTTTCAGGATTGAAAGGTATACCTGGGAACAAGATTAACCCCCGAACTCAGGAGAAAACTCGTTTAATTTGTTATTAATAATATTGATTTCTTCGCTTGGTACCATCTAGACATGACAGGGATCCCGCCGGAAGTAACCACCCATTACCAAAGTGTCGACCCCAGGTTCAAACCAGTGAAGAAAAAAGGAGGCCTCAGTCCGAGGTAAAACATGCATTCATGAAAGACGAGGTAACAAAACTTCTCAAAATAGGGTCCATTAGGGAGGTGCAATATCCCGAATGGTTAGCTAATGTAGTAGTAGTCCCCAAAAAGGGAAATAAATTAAGAATGTGTGTAGATTACAAAGGCCTGAATAAGGCATGCCCTAAGGACTCATTCCAATTACCCAACATCGATCGCTTAATCGATTTAATGGCCGGCCACGAGATCCTTACATTTCTCGACGCCTACTCCGGGTACAATCAAATATGTATACGGTCGATATCGGGGACCCCGGTATCGGGACCTCTATGACATTCCAAGCCCGGTCTCGAAAGGCTCGAAGTGGAATCTGAAATTCGACCTCGGAGTGCATACCTCGAGAGAATATATCGAAGGCCCGCCGCGGCCTACCCCGAGGCAATATAAAATCGATGACCATCATGAAAATACGGGAATTTCCTAAGAACATGTTGTTAGAGCTGATAAGGTCTGCAAAAATAGTACAAGTCCGTACAAGACTGTTATACAGTTGTACCAATAGTATTTCTCTGTCATAATTAGACATTTACTATGTTGGGATTCACCCCTCCTATATAAAGAGGACCCTAATCTATTCTTGTAAGACACGAATATTCACTGCAATAGAACATTCTCTATTTTTTTTGTGCTCAACACTGCCTCTCAGCTTTATTGCTCTTTATTTAATGTTCTTCATTATTGCTATTATTCGATCTCAAGGCCCCACCCCCATTCCAGTGATCTTGAGGCCCCCAGCCTTGTGACAACTTGGGTTTTCTTATCTCATTTTCTTTACTTGCATTTATTACTTCCTAATAATCAACTAGTATTGGAATAAGTCACGTATTTTTAGAACCACAAATCAAATATAATTGTTAATGGCATTTTCAAGGTAAATAATTTGGTGCCCACCGTGGGGCTAAAGATAATAGTGATTATTTTAGTACTAGTTTTCTGATAACACACGTTGTTCTTCATGCTTGTTCTTGTCCAAGATTTTTTGATTTCAGGTTAAAACATGTCGAACTCAGCTAACGCACCAGTGCATGGCAACAATGGCCTCGATTTTCATGGGAAAAATAATGCTGCAGCTTCAGCAGCCGATATACCACCACTCAACTCCGGAGTAGCACCTATTCCCATCCCAGTTGATGTTTGCTCGCATATAGCTATAAGCACATATTTGGGTGCGGATGTCAGGGGAAGCGTGAAAGGAGAAGTCCAACCTGACGCACAAACAACGCATGCTCGAAATGAAGTCAGCCTACAAATTATTTTCGAGATGTTGCAAGCACAACAGGTTGCTATTGCTCAGCTGCAGAGGCAACAAAAAACCCCGAGCACAGCAGGGCCGAAAACAGATGCTCGAGTTGAGCGAGCACCAAAAAGATCGAGTAATAACGGGTCAGGAACAGACCCCAATGTTGTGAAAATGCTCGAGGATATCACCAAAAGAATTGAATCAGGAGAAAAGAAGATAGAGGCCAACGATAAAAAAATAAAAAGCTATAACTCGAGTGTCGATCAGATCCCCCGGCGCAACTCTGATTCTGAAGGGGGTAGATTCGAAGAAGTTCGTGCAGAAACCATTTCCGTCGAGCACGACTCTGAAGCCCATTCTGAAGAAGTTCAAGACACCCGATATCCCAATGTACAACGGACCACAGATCCTAATGAGCATATTACCACCTATATTTGTGGTATAAAAGGGAATGAGTTAAAAGACGACGAGATCGAGTCCATCTTGTTGAAGAAGTTTGGAGAAACACTGTCCAAGGGGGCTATGATGTGGTATCATAACCTCCCCCCAAACTCAATAGATTCATTTGCCATGTTGGCAGACTCTTTTTTGAGGACACATGCTGGTGCCATTAAGGTCGCTACAAGGAAGTCTGATGTCTTCAAAATTAAACAAAGAGAGAACGAGATGCTAAGGGAGTTCGTGTCCCGCTTTCAGATGGAACAAATGGAATTACCACCAGTCTCCGATGACTGGGCAGTGTAATCCTTCACTCAGGGCTTGAATGAACGAAGCTCGATAGCTTCGAAGCAACTAAAGCAAAATTTGATCGAGTATCCCATCATGTCATGGGCGGATGTGCATAACAGGTATCAATCAAAGATCAGGGTTTAGGATGACCAATTAGGAGCTCCCTCGGGCTCAGTATACCCGAGAAGTCTCTTAGAAAACGAGTCAAGAAATTCAGAAAGGGAATCAAAACTGAGCAAAGAGAGATATCAACCATATGTCAGAGATCGAAGAAATATTTCGAGATGGGATATACCTCGAAATGATCGAGGGACGGATCGAGGTCAGAGTTCTTGGGAACTCATGAGCAAAACCAGTTTCGACAGGAACACGAGACCAATGGAGGCACCCCTATTGTCGGAATATAACTTCAAGATCGATGCATCAGAGATCGTATCATCCATAGGCAAGATTAGAGATACCAGGTGGCCAAAGTCATGCAGTCAGATCCTTCCCAAAGGAACCCCAACTTAATGTCGAAATACCATGAGATTCACAGTCATAGGACCGAGGATTGTAGATAGCTTCGAGAGGAGGTAGCCCGACTGATCAGCGAAGGGCACCTTCGAGAATTCCTCAGCGATCGAGCAAAGAATAAATTTTGAGAAAGAGAGGCGAACAGGAAAAATGAACATGAGGAACCGCAACATATCATCCATATGATCATTGGAGGCATCGACGTCCCACATAGACCTATGTTCAAACGAACAAAAGTATCCATCACAAAGGAAAAGCAAACCCGGAGCTATGTGTCCGAGGACACTCTTACATTCAGTGAAGAAGACGTTGAAGCCTTGTCTCAGCCTCATAATGATGCCCTGGTAATCTCTTTTCTTTTGAATAAAATTCAAATTAAACATGTGCTCGTGGATCCAGGTAGCTCGGCCAATATAATCAGGTCGAGGGTAGTGGAGCAGCTCGGACTGCTCGATCATATTGTACCTGCCTCTCGAGTCCTCAATGGAATCAATATGGCAAGTGAGACAACGAGGGGGGAAATCAACCTCCCAGTCAACGTGGCCGGTACAATTCAAGATACGAAGTTTCATATCATCGAAGGTGACATGAGGTACAATGCCTTACTTGGAAGGCCGTGGATACATAGCATGGGGGCAATGCCATCAACTCTTCATCAAATGATGAAGTTCCCAACAAAGGATGGTGTAAAAATAGTGTATGGAGATTAACATGCAGCAAAGGATATGTTCGCGGTACACAACATGACACCAACATCGACACCTTCCACTTCGAAAAAGTCAAAAGACAAGTAGATCCCCGAGGGACAGGCGGTCTATGAGCAGTTGAAAGAGGATGATGAAGAAGACTTCATCACTCCCCGAGCCTTCATTTTCCCCGAAGAGTCGGATGCAACAAAATCGACGGTCGAAGAGCTTGAACAGGCCGTTTTGACCAAATACTTTCCAGATTGAAAGGTATACTTGGGAATGGGATTAACCTCCAAACTCAGGAGAAAACTCGTTCAATTTCTTATTAATAACATTGATTGCTTCGTGTCGCGCCCCCTTTTTTTTTCCTCGCGGATTCGGGTTTCGACATTCATTTGGGACACTCCCTTCCTTTTGGGAGAGGGGTATGGTAAGTGAAGAGTTGCCACCTAACAGATTTATGGTGAGTTAGGGCACCTAATGCAAGTAACTCAAGAAACCAGTCTATGTTACCATAGATTGGGTAAGGGCTTGAAATTACCTTGAGGGGAAGGTGTTAGGCACCCCTCGAGGTCCACAATGGTGCGTCCCGGCCAAACTTACTTAGTAAATTAGCCATTTAACAGATAAGGACTTTGATGCGAAACTAAAATACATAGTTTAATATGTAATATACCGTACATTTGAGGTGCATTAATGATAAAAATACACTTGTTATGTGCTTAATAGAGTTTATTTTATGTGTAGGTGAATTGGAGATGGAAACGGAGCTAAAGGGATGCAAATACGTCGAAAATACGCAAAAGGAGACACCCGGGCGATAGCCGGGCATTTGCCCCCTAAAGCCTAACTCTACCTGGCGTTAGGGGGGCGTTTAAATCATAAGGCCAGGCAGCCCCTGGCGTTAGGGGGAGGTTAGGGCCCAAATGCCAGGCCTGCCCTCGCCTTAGGGGTGCGTTAGAACCCAAACGCCCGGGGTTCCCAGTTCGGCCAAATCCGAGTTTTGACGAGTTTAAGTGTTTCCCGGTTGAAATAGAAGTCTCCTACACGGTTAGGGTTCGCCCTAAACATATAAATAGACACCAAACAACACAACTTAGGGGATTTCGGAAGGCATTCGAAGGATTCAACAGAAGAAAATCATTGGAGTGCCAAAACATTGATTTCTACATCTGNCGCTTTTTGTTTAACTACGTTCTTATTGTAGTTGATTGAATGAGCTCTCGATTAACTCTTCCTATTTATTATGTATCTACTTGAGAGAGAGTGTATATTTAGGTAGTTTCTTGAACAACACCACTCCCGGAGTATAGACGACAATCATAACCGAGGGTTTAGAGGTTAGATTAGAGATAATGATACCTCGGGTGCAATCTAAAGTGA
>ML421312.1:75749-86906 GCA_005239525.1 Nicotiana knightiana | reverse complement strand
AGGTATATTCCTATCCTAACCACAAATCCGCTCCCCTGAAGGGTTAAGATCGTGCTCTCTTCATATCTTCTCTAATCTATATACGCTTTCCCAAGCATAACATAGATAGTATATAGAACCTAATTGATGGCCAGACAATTAAGCAATTAAACACAGAATTGAAGAAACAACCATATATTGAGTAAACTATATTCAAGGTTAAATTAATGTTGAATAACAATATTCATGGCTAAACCACAACCCCAGAACAATGGGTGTTTAGCCACTCATGCTATAATCAAACAATTGCATAAGTGTGCATGAATTGAAAATACTCGAATAAAAATGAAGAAAACTGATAATCCTTGCTCCTTCAATGATCTTGTGTGTGTATTTGCTCTCCAAATTCGTCTCTCCCCCTCCAAGATGTGTTCTTGGGTCTATTTATATGGTTGGGATAAACCCTAACCGTGTAAGAGACTCCTATTCTCACTTGGAAACACTTAAAAACCTTTAAAACTCGGATTTCACCGAAACAGGTACCCAGGTGTTTGAAGTGTAACGCCTGGATAACGCCTTGTACCCCCTGGCGTTTGGAGGATAACGCCTGGCTAACGCCAGACACCCCCTGGCGTTTGGAGGATAACGCCTGGCTAACGCCAGACACCCCCTGGCCTTAAGAGCCAAACGCCTGGCTAATGCCAGGCTTGTCCCGGGTCGCTCCTTTTCGACTCTTGAGCGTATTTTCCGATGTTTATGCTCTCATTTAGCTCGGCTTCCATTTCAAACTCACCTACACATTAAATAAACTCCATTAGGCACATACGACATGTATTTTGATCATTAAAGCACNGTACACACCCCTAGTGAGCGCACCGAGTGCGAGTGATTGAGTGATTGGGAGGCATGAGTGGATGTGAGGTGCTGAGTGATTGTGAGGTGCTGAGGGATTGTGAGGCATGCCCGATGGGCTGATTATGAAACATGTTTTTTTCCCGAGGGGCTACTTATGATTTCACTACATTCATTTGCATACCAAATCCTTGTTTTAAAGTTGTTAAAAACGTGCATTGTTTAAGCACTTTTGTGAAGTTGATTTCTAAGGCATGACGATTTCGTATATCTACGTATACTATTGGAAAGTAAGGCTGTGTATATTGTGACTTGATGAAATTGATTTTTATGTGATTCCTTGCTACTTAGACTTGATTTATTTACATTACTTCTGAGTTGGAGTACTCACATTACTCCCTGCACCTCTGTGTGCAGATTTAGTAGCAGATATCAAGCGTTAGATTTTATATATATATATCGCAGCGGAGACGGATCGTGGCGATATAGAGGTAGCTATTCAACGTTCGCATCATCTCTGGTTTCCCTTCCTGTTGTATTTAGCATTGAGGATTTTCGTATCATAATACTTTATTTTGGCTTATTTCACTAGATCCTCATGACATGTTGGCTCCGGGTTTTGGGGATGGAAGTACTGTATATAAATTTTTCCTATTATATTAAGAACTTTCTGTATATTGTTATGAATTGCTTGAAACTTAAATGGGATTTTCAAAAGGAAATGTGAACACGTGGTAGTGGGCTAGCCTAGTTCCACGATAGGCGCCATCACAGCCGGTTAGGATTTGGGGTCGTGACAGTTTGGTATCAGAACCCTAGGTTACATAGGACTCGACGGTCACGAGAAGGTTTAGTAGAGTCTTGCGGATCGGTACAGAGACGTCTATACTTATCTTCGAGAGGCTGCTGAACTTTTAGGAAACATTCTATCTTTCTTGAACTCTTTCGTGCTGATCTATTGATTCTTGAAATCTTAAATTAGGTTGTTTCATTCTCTTACAGATGCTGAGGACACGCCATACCGATCAGAGTGACCGGTCACCGTCTAGACCAGCGAGAGGTCGAGGCCGCAGTCAAGGCCGTGGTAGAGGTAGGGGGCCAGCCCGCGTAGCAGCTGGGGAAGTACCTCAGGATCCCCCTATTGATCATGATCAGGTTCCCACCGATGGTGTCCCAGCGGGACAGGATCAGGCACCAGCAGTGCCTATGGTTATTCCGGGTCTTCAGGAGGCCCTGTTTCAGATATTGTCAGTATGCAGCGGTTTGGCTCAGGCCGTTGCCATGTCTTTTTCTGCCACCACAGCTCAGGCCGTGGGAGGCAATCATACTCCAGTTGCCCGGGCACCTGAGCAGGCTGGACAGGGTTTTCTAGCACCGGGAACAACCCCAGCTCAGCCAGCTACTCCGGTTCAGGATTATGTGGTCCCTACTATATCTGCGGACGAGCAGCGCAGGTTGGAGAGGTTTAGCAGACATCAGCCTCCGACTTTCAGCGGTACAGATGGCGAGTATGCCCATGGATTTATAGATAGGTGCTAGAGGATATTCTGCACCGCGGGTATTCTGGAGACCAGTGGCATCTCGTTTGTCACCTTTCAATTTGCGGGTGCTGCCTTCACTTGGTGGGAGTCTTTCGAGAGGCGTAGACCGGTTGGTTCAGCACCTCTTACCTGGCAGCAATTCTCCACGATCTTTTTGGAGAAGTATGTTCCTCAGTCCCACAGAGAGGAGCAACATAGGCAGTTTGAGTAGCTGCGCCAGAGAGAGTTATCAGACACTCAGTACGAGATGAGATTTTCTGAGTTGGCCAGGCATGCTTCTGGGATTATCCCTACTAATAGGGAGAGAGTGAGGAGGTTCGTAGATGGTCTTTCTTATCAGCTTCGTTTGTTTATGACTCGAGAGAGAGTATTAGGTGCTTCATTCGAGCAGGTTGTTAACATAGCTCGAGATATTGAGTCTGTTCACCGCCAAGAGTGGGAGGAGAGGGAGGCCAAGAGGCCTCGTGGTTCGGGCAATTCCAGTTGTGCTCCCTTCAGGGGACAGTTTCATCAGGGTAGGGGATGTCCATTTAGGCCTCCTCAGTCAAGCCGCCCAGCTTATAGTGGTGCATCTTCGGGGCAGGGTCCCCGTGGTTCTCAGTCAGGCCGTACTTCATTTGGTGCCCTCCCAGCTCGGAGTGTAGCTCGAGAACCTCCAGTTCAGGGTTCATCTATTCAGGAGTCTTCTAGTGGCCGTGTAGGTGCTAGGGGTTTCTATCAGTCCCCGCCTCCAGCTCCAGGTAGGTTTTTTGAGTGCAGAGAGTTTGGGCACGGGTGGAGGCAGTGTATCCGTTGTTCTAGTGGATCTTATTAGAAGAGGGGCCAGCTCTCGACTTCAGCTCCAGTCACTTCACCGCTCGCCCAAGCAACCAGGGGTGGTGGTCAATGAACCAGAGGCCGCCCTAGATGGGGAGGTCGAGCAAGGGCAGGTCAGGATCGTATGTATGCATTTCCAGCTAGGCCGGATTCTATGGCCTCAGATGCATTGCAGGTATTGTTTCAGTATGTTGCCGTGATGCCTTGGTTTTATTTGACCGTGGTTCCACATATTCCTATGTTTTTTCATATTTTTTCGATTTTCTGGATGCGCTCCGTGAGTCTCTAGTCACCTCTGTTCATGTGTCGACTCCAGTGGGCGATACTGTTGTTGTGGACCGCGTGTATCGGTCATGCATGATATCTATTGGGGGTTTGGAGACCCGAGTGGACCTATTGTTACTCAGCATGGTCGATTTTGACGTGATATTGGGCATGGATTGGTTATCTCCGTGCCACGTTGTTCTTGATTGTCACGCTAAGATCGTGACCTTAGCTATGCTAGGGTGTCCGAGGGTTGAGTGGAGAGGTACTTCCGAGTATATGCCTAGCATGGTGATTTCTTACCTGAAGGCTCGACGCATGGTTAAAAAGGGGTGTTTATCTTATTTAGCATTTGTGAGGGATGTTGGTGGTGAGACTCCCGCTATTGATTCAGTTCCTGTGGTCCGTGATTTTCTGGATGTGTTTCCTGCAGACCTGCCAGGCATGTCACCTGACAGGGATATTGATTTTGGTATTGACCTGGTGCCAGGCACTCAGCCTATTTCTATTCCACCGTATCGTATGGCGCCATCGGAGCTAAAGGAATTGAAGGAGCAGCTTCAGGAGCTCCTGGATAAGGGGTTTATTCGGCCTATGTCACCTTGGGGTGCACCGGTGTTGTTTGTTAAGAAGAAGGATGGGTCTATGCGTATGTGTATTGATTATCAACAATTCAATAGGGTTACGGTGAAGAACCGGTATCCCTTGCCCCGTATTGATGATTTGTTTGACCAGCTTCAGGGAGCCCGAGTATTTTCCAAGATTGATTTGATACCTGGGTACCATCAGTTGAGGATTCGGGATTCTGATATCTCGAAGACTACTTTTAGGACCAGGTATGGTCATTATGAGTTCTTGCTTATGTCATTTGGGCTGACCAATGCCCCAGCTGCATTCATGCAATTGATGAGCAACGTGTTTCAGCCTTATCTAGATTCCTTCGTCATTGTGTTCATTGATGACATCCTGGTTTATTCTCGTAGCCAGGAAGAGCATGCTCATCAATTGAGAGTTGTGTTACAGAGATTGAGGGAATAGAAGCTTTATGCGAAATTCTCCAAGTGTGAGTTTTGGCTGGGATCAGTAGCTTTCTTGGGACACGTGGTGTCCAGTGAGGGGATTCAGGTTGATCCAAATAAGATAGAGGCGGTGCAGAGTTGGCCCAGACCGCCCTCACCTACAGAGATTAGGAGTTTCCTTGGTTTGGCGGGATATCACCGTCGCTTTGTGGAGGGATTCTCTTCGATATCTTTGCCTTTGACCAGATTGACCCAGAAGGGTGCTCTATTCAGATGGTCTGATGAGTGTGAGGAGAGCTTTCAGAAGCTCAAATCAGAACTGACTATAGCTCCAGTACTAGTTTTGCCTGCTGGTTCGGGTTCTTACACAGTTTAATGTGATGCTTCCAGAGTTGGCTTGGGAGCGGTATTGATGCAGGACGGTAGGGTGATTGCCTACGCTTTCAGACAGTTGAAGGTGCACGAAGAATTATCCAGTGCACGATCTTGAGTTAGTTGCCATTATTCATGCCTTGAAGATTTGGCGGCATTATCCGTATGGAGTGCAGTGTGAGATTTTCACTGATCATCGCAGTTTGCAGTATCTGCTGAGGCAGAAGGACTTGAATTTGCGTCAGAGGAGATGGTTAGAGCTCCTCAAGGATTATGACCTCACTATCTTATATCATCCGGGGAAGGCCAATGTAGTGGTCGATGCCTTGATTCGCAGAGTAGAGAGTTTGGGGAGTTTATCTTACCTTCCAGTAGTAGAGTGGCCATTAGCTATTGATGTTCAGGCCTTAGCAGGTCATTTGGTGATATTGGATCTATCAGAACCCCCACGGGTGTTGGCTTGTGTAGCCTCCAGGTCTTCTCTTTACGATCAGATTAGAGCACGCCAGTATGATGATCCACATTTGCTTGTTCTTCAGGACAGGGTATGTCGCGGTGATGCCAGAGATGTGGTTATTGGTGATGATAGGGTCATGAGGATGCAGGGCCCGATTTGTGTTCCCAATGTACATGGATTTCGAGATTTGATTCTAGAAGAGGCTCATAGTTCGCGGTATTCCATCCATCCGGGTGCCACAAAGATGTATCAGGATTTGAGGCAGCATTATTGGTGGAGGAGAATGAAGAAGGATGTTGTGGAGTTGTGGTTCGGTGTCTCAACTGCCAACAGGTCAAGTATGAGCACCAGAGACCGGGTGGATTTCTTTAGAGGTTTGATATTCCGGAGTGGAAGTAGGAGCAGATCGCCATGGAATTCATAGTTGGACTCCTACGGACTTCGAGGAGATTTAATGTTATATGGGTTATTGTGGATCGACTGACCAAGTACGCGCACTTAATTCCTGTTGGTACTACGTATTCAACGGAGAGGTTAGCTGTGATTTATATCAGGGAGATTGTCCGCTTGCATGGTGTTCCAGTTTCTATCATTTTCGACAGAGGCACTCGGTTCACGTCCCAGTTTTGGAGAGCCGTGCAGTGAGAGTTGGGTACTAAGTTTGAGTTGAGCACTGCGTTTCATCCTCATAGCGACGGGCAATCAGAGCGTACCATTCAGATTTTGGAGGACATGTTGCGTGCTTGTGTGATTGACTTTGGTGGTTCATGGGATCAGTTTCTGCCACTAGCTGAGTTTGCATATAATAACAACTATTAGTCGAGTATTCAGATGGCTCCGTATGAGGCCTTTTATGGTAGGAGGTGTAGATCTCCGGTTGGTTGGTTTGAGCCGTACGAAGATAGGCTATTGGGCACAGACTTGGTTCAGGATGCTTTGAGTAAGGCAACGTTGATTCAGGAGCCGCTTTGCACGGCGCAGTCTAGGCAGAAGAGTTATGCGGACCGGAAGGTTCGAGATGTGTCTTTCATGGTTAAGAATAAGGTGTTGCTGAAGGTATCACCCATGAAGGGTGTTATGAGATTCGGGAAGAAGGAAAGTTGAGTCCCAGGTTCATTGGACCATTTGAGGTACTTCAGAGGGTTGGGGAGGTGGCCTATAGGCTTGCTGTGCCTCCCAGTTTATCGAGTATTCATCTAGTATTCCATGTTTCGATGCTCCGGAAGTATGTTGGTAACCCTTCCCATGTTTTGGACTTCAGGACGGTTCAGCTCGAGGCTGATATGTCATATGAGGTAGAGCCAGTGGTTATTTTGGGTCGTCATGTCAGGAAGTTGAGGACTAAGGATATAGCTTCAGTGAAGGTTCAGTGGAGAGGGCAGCCGGTGGAGGATGCCACCTGGGAGACCGAGCGGGAGATGGGGACAGATATCCTCATTTATTCGAGGCTCCAGGTAACTAGACCCGTTCGAGGACGAACGATTGTTCAAGAAGGGGAGGATGTAACGACCCGACCGGTCGTTCCGTGAGATTTACCCCATTTCCCCTGTTTCATCATTTTTTATGTATCACTATCTTGTTTTTGATGTGTTGGATTAGTTGGTTTGGGTTCGGAGTAGTTATGGTGAGAGTTTAGGCATTTAGCCTTTTAAAGTAGCCTAATAGTTGAGAAAGTCAATTGAGAGTTGTCTTATTGGTAAACGACCTCGGAATGCGGATTTTATGGCTTGAATAGCTTCGTTAGGTGAATTGGGATTTGGTAGTGTGTTCGGAATATTTTTGTGATGACCGGAGTAGAATTAGGCTTGAATTGGCGAAAGTTAGTTTCTGGCGATTTCCGGTCGACAGTGAAAAATAGGCTATCGAGGTTGGAATAGAAGTCTCCTACACGTTTAGGGTGTATCCAAACATATAAATAGACCCAAAAAACACAACTTGAGGAGGAGATGCCATTAGAGGGAAGAAAAGCCTGTGGATTACTACTCAGCAAAGCAGAAACACTGATATTTACCTCCTTATTTCATTACTCTGTAATTCAATTATGCAAGTTATTTTAGAATTGATTCTTATAAATATAAGTAGCTAATTTTCTTAATCTAGGGTTTTGGAGGAACCCGTTGGGGGTAAACTTATTGTGATATTAATATAGTTTGGTTGATTGTCATCTCTATTTGTTCAACTACGTTTTTGTTGTAGTTAATTGAATGGCCATCAATTAGCTGTGCCTATTTAGTGTGTNTGGATTACTACTCAGTGAAGCAAACATTGATTTTTATAGCCTTATTTCATTACTCTGTAATTCAATTATGCAAGTTATTTTAGAATTGATTCTTATAAATATAAGTAGCTAATTTTCTTAATCTAGGGTTTTGGAGGAACCCGTTGGGGGTAAACTTATTGTGATATTAATATAGTTTGGTTGATTGTTCATCTCTATTTGTTCAACTACGTTCTTGTTGTAGTTAATTGAATGGCCATCAATTAGCTGTGCCTATTTAGTATGTATCTACTTGAGAGAGAGTGCATATTTAGGTAATTGTTTGAACAACACCACTCCCAGAGTATAGACGAAAGTCATAACCGAGGGTTTAGAAGTTGGATTAGAAATAACGATACTTCGGGTGCAATCTAAAGTGAACTGTAATGCAATCTAGCTAGCGTAACTTGAGAGAGTGCGTCTAGTAAATTATCATAATTACTTGAGATAGATTTATGGTAGATAGAGTGTTCATGATTGATAGAGATAATTAACCAAGTTATATGAAATATCCGAGAAGTAAGTTCACCAACGGGGGAAACCATAGCCTTAGACCTTTATCATAATTTTTTACAACACATTGTTAGTAATTGTTAGTTATTATTATTGTTAGTAGAACTAGTAAAACATCACAAATTTATATTTAAAAAGTCTTGAGAGAATTGATTGAGTAAAAGTTGCGTATTCTAAAGACTTGAATGATACGTTAATTCCCTGTAGGATCGACTCTGGGCATAATACCGCGGATTATATTTGCAGCGCCCATTTAGTCTTTATATAAGACATAGTTGAGCGTGATCAAATTTTGGCGCCGTTGCCGGGGACTTAGCGGTATTATCAATTGAGTTGGAAGAAATGCAAAATTCTGAAAAATAGTCAATTTTCTTAAAATTTTCGTTTATACGTTGAAAGTTTAACGTTTTCTAATGTGTTGCAGGTGCATGCCTAGAAACTCATCGAGAACTGGTGAAGTAGTTGAAGCCTTATCAGACCCCGAGAAAGTCTTCAAGGCCCTAAATCGGACCAACCGAAAAAGCAAACAACAACCACCAATTGAACAAATTGAACCCGACATGGAAGATCCAAACAACAGGAACAATAATGGGGATGATGTGGTAGACCCAGTCGCTCAAATAGGGGCAGAGGCTCCTTTATATGATTGGGCACAACCCACAGCTGAGAATTTGGCCACTACGATACTGGTCCCTCGGATATATGCCGCGTCCTTCCAGATAACAAATAATATGCTGCACTTATTGCAGAACAAGGGACTATTCTCAGGGTCATACATCGAAGACCCCTCAAAAGCATTTGAAGAACTTACTGTAAATTTGCAAAACACAGAGGTAGCCAAACGTAACTCAGGAGGCAATAAAACTGTTGTTGTTTCCATTCTCAGTGACTGGCGCTGCCCAGACTTGGCTAAACTCACTCCCCATCAATTCCATTACCACATGGGAGGAGTTAGTTAAGCAGTTCGTGAACAAGTTTCATCCACCCAACAAGAATGCTCAACAAATTGATGAAATCTTGAGCTTCAGACAGAAACTAGTTGAAACATTACAGGAGACATGGGAACGATTTAAGGGAATGCTGGTTCTGTCCACATCATGGTATTCCAAAGCAGATGTTTGGGCAGAGTTTTTATATGGGTCTGGCTGATACTGTTAAGGCAAATGTTGATGCTTCAGCTGGTGGAGCATTCTTGAGCAAAACGTGGAGAGAAAGTCAGATCCTACTTGATAAAATGGCACAAAATTAAGGATGGACAACCAGGAATCCACCCATTACTCCTGTAGTTCACTCAGTGCCATTAAATCCATCCAATACTATAGTAGAGAACATGGCCACCTTGATAACACAAATGAGCATACTAACTAAGAAGGTGGAGGAATCATGACAAAAGCAGCAAGTACACATTGTAGACACAACCAATGGGGGCTTATGCACATCGTGCATTAGTCAACCACTTGGTAACTACTGGAATGCGGAATGTGATCACCCTCCTTATCCAGAAAATATGAATTATGTGTGAAATTATGAATGTCAGAGACAAGGGGGACATAACTGGGGTAAACAAGTTCAACCATATAGACCGCCTCACTAACAACATAATAGTGGAAATATGGGTGCCATGAGACCACAAGGCAATGCAGCACCATATCAGAGGCTACACGGTTATACCCATCAGAATCAGCAACAATCATATTACCCTCCTCAGCAACAACATGGGGGAAGGCAAGATGATGGGTTCTCCAGGTTAGAAGCTATGATGCAGCAGGTTATTGGTCAAATTCTAAGATCAGCGAAAGAGTAGATGCCCATGACTCATCTATTAAAAATATCGAAATGTAGCTGGGGCAGATTTCAAATGCAGTTAACAATCATCCTCACGGAACTTTACCTATTGATACTCAGGTGAATCTAAGGGACCAGGGTCCAAAACAGTTAATGGCAGTGACTCTCCGCAATGGTAGAGACCTGGACCTGGAACAAGAAAGGAGGCATGAAAGTAGACACACAAACACATTGGTGCAGGTACCTAATGAAATTGATGACTCAACTCCATTGACTAAGGGCACAATGCAGACAGCTGGAGGAGAAGTTAATAAGCAAGGTGAAGCTGAGAAAGAACTTGAGGAAATCCCAAAGCCAGCAGTTGAGGTGGTGGTGGAAAAGGAAAAAGAACAAATAACAGAAAATAAGAGAGCACCAGCTCCATTCCCTCAAAGGCTGGCAAAATATCCGAAAGTTGAGCAATATATGAAATTCTTGGACATGCTAAAGTAGATACAAGTAAATATCCCATGAAGGAAATGCCTGCCTATGCTAAAATGATGAAGGACTTGATGTCCAGAAAATTTAATTCCCAAGACCTGGCTACTGTCACCCTTACCCAAACTTTTAGTGCAGTGGTGACACGTCCTATTGCTGAAAAGTTGGCTGACCCAGGGAGTTTTACAATTCCTTGTACCATTGGCAACTTCGCTTTCGCCAAAGCCCTATGTGAATTGGGAGCCAGCATTAATCTGATGACACTGGCTATATATAAAAGACTTGGGATTGGTTGAGCCAGGCCTACTTCCATGCTACTGCAACTTGCTGATAGGACGGTAAAGAGACCGTCGGGTACTCTGGACGATGTGTTAGTGAAAGTGGGGAAATTTGTGTTCCCTGCTGACTTTGTGATCCTAGACTGCCGAGTAGATGAAGAAATTCCCATAATCTTGGGAAGGCCATTTTGGCCACAGGCAGAGCTCTCATCGATTGTGAGACTGGTGAGCTTAAGATGAGGCTCAATGATGAAGAAATCACATTCAATGTGCAGAAGTCTATGAGGTGACCAAGGGAGTTCTCCAACTGCTCTCTTATTGATGCCGTGAACGTGATACTGGAAGATGATGATGCAACCTTAACTGTTGGGGATCCTTTGGCTGCATGTTTGATGAAATTAGATGATATGAACGGTGATGAACTAGCAGAATGGGTATTAGTATTGGAAGGAAAAGGGACATGGTCGAGGGCTCTTGAAATTGAACCATTACACTTGGAAAAGAGAGAGAGCCCACCAGCCAAGCCCTCAGTTGAAGTACCACCCAA
>ML421312.1:2466-75736 GCA_005239525.1 Nicotiana knightiana | reverse complement strand
TGGCTGCATGTTTGATGAACTTAGATGATATGAACGGTGAGGAACTAGCAGAATGGGTATTAGCATTGGAAGGAAAAGGGACATGGTCGAGGGTTCTTGAAATTGAACCATTACACTTGGAAAAGAGAGAGAGCCCACCAGCCAAGCCCTCAGTTGAAGTACCACCCAAGTTAGAGCTGAACCCTTTACCAGCGCACCTCAGGTATGCATTTCTTGGATCTAACTCTACATTAGCGGTTATTATATANATCAAAGGGATCAGCCTAGCTTATTTCATGCATAAAATTCTCTTGGAAGAGGGACACATACCTTCTAGGGAACACCAAAGACGGTTGAACCCAAATATGAATGAAGTGGTAAAGAAAGAAGTGATAAAGTGGTTAGATGCGGGAATCATTTTTCCCATCTTCGACAACAGCTGGGTTAGCCCAGTACAGTGTGTACCAAATAAGGGTGGTATGACAGTCGTAAGGAATGATAAAAATGAGTTGATATCCACTAGAACTGTTACGGGTTGGAGAATATGCATGGATTACAGAAAGCTGAACCTTGCCACCCGCAAAGACCATTTCCCACTTCCCTTCATTGATCAGATGCTCGACCGGTTAGTAGGGAAGTCTCACTTCTGTTTCCTTGACGGGTATTTGGGGTACAACCAAATTTCTATTGCCCCGGAGGATAGGGAAAAGACCTCCTTCACATACCCATATGGGATATTTGCTTTCAGGAGGATGCCATTTGGCCTCTGCAATGCACCTGCAACATTCCAACGGTGCATGATGGCCATTTTCACAGACATGGTGGAGGATATTATGGAGGTCTTCATGGACGATTTCTCAGTGATGGGAAATTCGCTTGATGAATGCCTAGCAAATTTGAACCGTGTACTAAAGAGGTGTATCGAAACGAACCTAGTGCGGAATTGGGAGAAGTGCCACTTCATGGTACAAAAGGGAATCGTCTTGGGACATTCGGTCTCGAGTAAAGGTATTCAAGTGGATAAAGCTAAGGTAGAAGTGATTGAAAAAATCCCTCCACCCACGTCAGTCAAAGCTATTCGTAGCTTCCTGGGACATGCCGGATTCTACCAGCGATTCATCTAGATTTCTCCAAAATTGCCAACCCTCTCTGTAAGTTACTAGAAAAAGATAGCCCATTTGTGTTTTCTGAAGATTGTACGGTAGCTTTTGAGGAGCTAAAGAAGCAGCTAGTCACTGCACCGATTATAGTTGCCCCCGACTGGGAGCAACCATTGGAACTCATGTATGACGCAAGTGACTATGCTGTAGGAGCCGTGTTGGGTCAGCGAAAAGATAAGGTAATGCACCCAATTTACTACGCAAGTAGGACATTGAGTGGAGCTCAGCTGAATTACACGGTAACAGAAAAAGAAATGTTGGGTGTAATATTTGCATTTGACAAATTCAGGTCCTACCTAATCGGGTCAAAAGTGACTGTGTACACTGATCACGCAGCCATTAGGTACTTGGTCGAGAAAAGAGAGTCTAAGCCACGCCTAATTTGTTAGGTGCTACTTTTGCAAGAGTTTGACTTGGAAATTCGTGATCGGAAGGGAACGGAGAACCAACTCGCTGATCATTTATCACGCCTTGAAGGTGTTGAACAGGCACCTGAGGTTGAGGATATTCTAGAAACCTTTCCAGATGAGCAGCTGCTGGCCACAAATATGAGAGAGGTGCCATGGTATGCAGACATTGCTAATTACCTGGCATGCGTCATTGACCCTTATGAGCTCTCCTCTGTATAAAAGAAAATATTTTATCGTGATAGCTGTAACTACTATTGGGATGAACCTTATTTGTTTAAAATTTTCATAGATAACATGAATCGTAGGTGTGACCCCGAGATAGAAAAATATGCTATTTTGCAGGCTTGTCACGCAGCTCCTTATGGAGGACATTTCGGAGGAGACCGAACAACAGCTAAAGTGTTGGAGGCCGGGTTTTATTGGCCCACTGTGTTCATAGATGCCCATCAATGGGTGAAAGGCTTCAGTGAATGCCAAAGGACGGGGAACATATCTTGTCATCATGAGATGCCAATGAATCCGATACAAGAGGTAGAAGTGTTCGATGTCTGGGGGATAGATTTCATGGGTCCTTTTGTCAGCTCATACGGCAATAAGTATATACTTGTTGCTGTAGATTACATGTCCAAATGGGTAGAAGCTGCAGCATTCCCCACCAATGATGCACAAGTGGTGTGGGGTTCTTAAGAAGAATATATTCACCCGCTTTGGGACACCAAGGGCTATTTTAAGTGATGGAGGCACGCATTTCTGCAATCGTGTTTTCGAAAAGTTGCTTGCTAAATATGATGTATGTCACAAGGTAGCAACCCCATATCACCCCCAAACTAGCGGGCAGGTTGAGGTATCAAACCGGGAAATAAAGAGTGTACTAACCAAAACAGTTAACGCCACAAGAACTGATTGGGCGAAGAAACTTGATGATTCCCTCTGGGCCTACAGAACCACATTCAAAACACCAATCGGTATGTCTCCATACAAGTTGGTATTTGGTAAGGCCTGTCACCTGCCCGTGGAATTAGAACATCGAGCATGGTGGGAATTGAAGCAGTTGAATTTGGATTCGATACTGCTGGAGAAAATCGAGTCACAGAATTACACGAATTAGAAGAATTCAGAAGCCAAGCATTTGAAAGCACCAGGTTGTATAAGGAACGAATGAAGAGACTACATGATAAAAATATTGTGGACCGAGATTTCAGACCAGGAGACAAGGTATTACTGTATAATTCAAGATTAAGACTGTTCCAGGGTAAGCTCAAGTCTCGATGGTCTGGCCCTTTTAAGGTGGTCAACGTATTTCCTTATGGTGTTGTGGAGATTACTGTTGAGAATGAGTCTAACACCTTCAAGGTCAATGGACAACAATTAAAAGATATGTTGGAATGACTGAAGCCAATGTGCTGGCTATTGTGCATCCTAAAACACTAGACGATCCTTAAATCAGGTGCTTCATAGGAGGCAACCTATTGATTTGCTGTAATCTTCGTTCCACGACAGTAAATAAGGCGCTTGTTGGGAGGCAACCCAATGCATAGTAAATCTTAGAGTAGCTATAAGTATTTTGTTTAATTATAGGTACTAACGAGCTTACAGGTGAATTCGGGTGAAAGGAGGAGTGTTTTAGCATGACGGACGGTGGGGAAATAGCCGGGGTTAAGCCGGCCTTATGCCCTAAACGCCCAGCAAAAGCCAAGAGAACCCAGGCTTTAAGCCCCAAACGCTTGGCTAACGCCAAGGGGCAGCTAGCGTTATGACTGAAACGCCTGGCTAACGCCGGGGACATCTGGCGTTAAGGGTGAAATGCCTGGCTAACGCCAGGGGGAAGATGGCTTTAAGGCTAAAACACCTGGCTAACGCTAGGGTGACGGGATTTTTCATTAAAACGCACGACTAACGCCATGTAAGTCCCCTCTTCCTATTTTTTTTTTCATCTCCCAACTCTCTCTCAAGCAAGTTTCACTCCCAAGCACACACCCAAACACTGATTGTCTCTCATACCCACATCAAAACACATAGATTCACACACTCATCTTCACTACTTCAACACACATTAACACCCCATCATCACCCACCACACACAAAAGATCTGCATAGGTTAAATTACGTGGTGCACTTCATCCGGCTAACAGACATCAATCCGTGAGGTATGATTCTAGCCCTATCCTTTATTAACTTGAATTTGCACAGATGAAAAGTGTATCCTTGATTTCATGTTGAATTTTTATGGGTTTATGAAGTTCTTGGTCATTTTGTATGGTGTTATGAACCCTAATTCCCGAAACCCTTTAGGAATGAGCTGAAATGGTGAAACTAAGTGGTATTATGGAACCCCAAACTAATTTAGGTACATGAGACAGTCCTCAAGTCCATAAGATCTACCATGGCGATTGTGCCAACCAAGTGCTCGATGTAATGCCTCAATGGCAATACATATCCCGTTTGGAGCCCGAGTGTCCGGGAAATACACCACTAGCGTCATGCATCTTGAATTCCATGAAATTTTAAGTGAAAAGTTGCTCACATGAAGCCAATAGGTAGAAATGTGTGTCAATTGTCATAAACTCGCCAAGGTGAAGTTTGAGTAACCTTCGCAAAGTGCGAAAACGTATAGTATATAATTTGTGACACCCATTCATTACTGATAAATTGTGCAGGTCAAACAATGCTACCCAAAAGAGCCACCGACAAGGGAAAGGCCACATCTTCAGCCCCACCGAAAAACAAATCAAAAACCCCACCGCCTCAAAAGAAAATAAAAGGAGGAGATTCTACTTCTAGCATGAATAGTGAGGAAGCATTAGCTGTTGTGGCTGCTATGAGGCATCGACCTGTTGGTCAAAGGGAATATGGTATCAACATCATACCACCACACTCCAGGAAATGGTAGGCTTGTTGCAAGCCCAAGCATGTCCACCCGGAAGGAGCCATCAACGAGGGGTGTCTTAGAACTAAATTCCCAGCAATTTGGGAGAGCATCCATGAATTGGGTCTGGGATATGTGTTCAAACACCATGGAAACATCAACCTCAATTTAGTCCGGGAATTCTATGTAGGGTTTGACCCTAAGGACAAGGAAGAATTGGTGGTGCCAATTCGTGGGCACTTGGTGGATTTTTCAGTCAAGGCCATATGTGATTTCCTAGGTGCACCAAATGTTCCAGTGGAGCCTCTAGAGCAATTTATCCGCCATCCTAACTATAGAGAGGTGAGGCACACACTTTGTGGGGTTGATTCCAGGGCTGCTTGAATTCGGGATAGAACCACTAATTGCCATAAAAGGTTTTCCAAGAAGAAAATGAAGGCTGAAACACAGGTATGGCTGAAACAGATTAATGCACGGACACTACCGTGCACCCATGACACCTTAATCAGCCGAGAGAGGATTTATGTGCTCTACTTCATCATGAAAGGTCAGCAAGTAAATATGGGCCACCTGATTCACTATCAAATGGGGTTGGTGCATTCCAACAATTGAATTGATCGAATCCCTTTCCGAAATTTCCTGACTCAGTTCTTGCTAAATAAAAAGGTAGCGGTTGAGCCCCACTTTGACCACATTATTGATCAACAACTCACCCGGGAAACTGACATCACTGGCTTAAGACTGAAAGAAGAGTCTTCACTGACCAATGTCGAGCACAATGCTAGGGATGATAGCTTCATGGCCCATCTCTATGGGATGATGGATTTGCAGTTGCGCATAGGAGGTCGTCAAGCGTCAGTTAATGAAAGGGATGAGCTGGATCAGAGATACCCGCTCAATGCTCACGCTCAGCAGATGATAGGAGTAGGTGAGGGATACAGGCTCCCAGATGATGAACACATAAACACACCTGAAGATTCTGACGCAGAGACAATGCGCTCGGAGGGAGAGGGAGAGTTGAGAGTGTTTAGGGATGACTGATGGGGGGAATGTGGTTAGGGTTTGAGTTATGGAGATATAAGGAAGCGGGTGGGTTTATTATGGGCCGTTGATCATTTAAGATCAATGGCCAGGATAAAAGGGGAAAGTGGAGCGGGTTATTTGAATGGCTTCCGTCCGAGTTGGTCACAAAATGTCATTTGGTTTGGGCTGGGGTGGTTGGTCCATGGATTTGGGAGATCTGGTCCTGGTAGCTGGTCCGAAAATTGGCCCGGTTTGGGCCAAATTTAAAATAAAAGAAATTAAAGAAAAAATAAATTATTAAAATAGCTAAATAAATATAAAAGTACTATTTATGAAACTTAATATTTTAAAAAATAATAGCTAAAGATTGTAATAACATAAAAAATTTATTTTGACCCAAATAAAATAATAAATGCAATTAACTGCAAAGTATAGGCTACTAATGCAAATAATGTGTAACTAGTGTAAAGGTGCAAACATAATTGTATAAAATGAAGTAAAATATTATATAACATGCATGTGGGTATAAATTAATAAATTTGATGACTAAATCACCCCTGAATAATTTGAATGGATAGTTAATAAATATTTGAATTATTAATGCAAGAAATCAATTTTAAAGCTTTAAAAATTATAGAAATTACTTATATGACCCTTATTAGTTGGGTAATAAAGCAAAATGATACTTTAGATGTATATGAAGCACTTTATAAAATACGAGAGAAAAATTGGGTATCAACAGCTGTCCATATTTACTTGGGAATGGTGAAAGAATTGTCGAATAAAGAAAAAATGATGACCAATTTTTTCTGAGTGAACGAGGATGGGTATGAGGTGTTTAAAAAATGGGGGCCAAAATGGTTCTTGAGTTGCCTACATATACCTAGTATTACGGGAATTAGGTCGTGTGTTGTTCTGGATCCAACGACGAACGAAACCGATGGAGTTGTTATAAAAAAGGGTACGTTTCGAAGAAGGATCTTATCTGGGGAGGGAAGTATCATAAGTAACAGATAATTTCAGGGGAAGTTATGAATGCAGGCTTGAACGTTATGGATGCACGCAACAAATATTTGAGCCATTACGAGATAAAGAATAATAAGTTATTGTTTATCGGTTACATTTAAGATAATTAAAGGATGTGAATGTTGTAAAAGGAAACCAGAGCGAGAATTTCTCCTTTTTGTAGAAGAGTTACCTCCCGAGTTAACTGCAAAAGTTAAAACACGATGCACGCGAATATATATAGTTATTGCAGAAAACTAAACATGATACATATTCCCTTCGGACCATGAGAGTTGTCTTTCAGATGATCAGGATGGTGTATTTAGACCATGACGTCCTGGACCATGGAGCATATGATAAGGGGTTCGCATGGCATGAAATGGTGACCTCATACCATGAGGATGGTGCCTCTAGACTATGACGTCTTTGAATGATGATATGAGGTTTTGAGAGATCCTCAGGACATATTATGATGTCTTCGGGCTATGACGATGATGCCTTCAGAATATGACACATTCGGACAATGCGGCGATGTTCCAGCCCATGAAATAAAAGGATGCGGCAATACTTATTGCTTGATAGAGGGAATGAGTGATGCTTAGTCATATGCAAGAACGAGACAAGGCAATGCTTCTACTTGTATGAGATGAGGACAGTGCTTAGCCCTATGCAAGTGAAGGAAGTGCTTAGACTTATGCAAGTGATGGAGACAGTACTTAGTCTCGTTCAATGTAAAGAGGGCAGTGCTTAGCCCTATGCAGGGAAAGACAACATCTAGCCTTATGCAAGCGACAAAGACATTACTTAGTCTCATGCAATTTAACGAGGGCAGTGCTTATCCCTATGTAGGGAAAGGAAGCATTTAGCCTTATGGAAGTGATGGAGACAATGCCTAGTCTCATGCAATATAATGAGGGCCGTGCTTAGACCTATGCAGAGAAAGGCAACATTTAGCCTTAGGTAATAATAGAGGCAGTGCTTAGCCTCATGCAGTGTAATAAGGGGAGTGCTTAGCCAATGCAAATAAAGGGAGCATTTATCTTATGCAATGTAATGGAGGCATTGATTATCCTCATGCGATGTAATGGAGACAATGCTTAGTCTCATGCAATGTAATGAGGGCAGTGCTAAACCCTATTTAGGAAAGTGATGATTGAATATGAGTAAGGAAAGTGATTCTTAGCTTGACATGTTTGGTCTTGGAAAACTCCATCTACGTGGATATAGCAGTCTTATTATATAGGCTTTGCAAATTTTCTTGTCGATGTTATGCCAGCATCCAAAGAAAAATTGTAAGTTTGGGGGAAGGTTGGTTTGTGCTTTCCGTTCTCATTTCTCCTTAGCTACTGTCTTGATGCCTTGTTTGAGTCACCCTAAGTAACATATTGCTATTACATAAATGAGGTTTTTGAAAGTATGCGTTTGCGGTAAATCATATATAAATAATGTAGTTGTTTAAAAATATAATGCGCAAAAGTAAAATAATTTGGTCAAATCATAGGTCGTGACATGCTTTGAGACATTGCGACCTTCTTAATTCAAAATTTTGAGAATCCCTAGTTTGATTTATACTTCCGACAATACTCGTTTGCAATCCTTGACGTAATGAGATTACTGAAACTCGAAACATTGCCCCGATTTTTGACCCTAGAGGGGAGTGAAGATTTTATTATAATGTGGTCGAACCCATAGGGATGCCTACGTATCCTCTCTTAAATAGGAATCAGGTCAACCAAAATTCATGATACATCAAAATATAGTGCAAATACAATCTCAAATGTAATATCTTTTGACGACGTCTGAATTGATAGGTTTTGGCCATCTCCATCCATTTATGCCAGTATGAGTGCTCCTCCTATCACCACTGGGTGAACCATGTAGGACCCTTGACAACTAGGTGAGAATTTTCCTTTCTCTTCCTCTTGACGAGGAAAGAGCTTCAATACCAACTGCCCCTGTATGAATTGCCTTAGTCTAACTTTCTTATTGAAGGCCCTTTCCATTTTATTCTGGTAGAGTTGACTATGACATACCGCATTCATCCTTTTACTGTCAATGAGAGCCAATTGTTCATACCAACTCTACACCTATTCAACATCGCTGAGCTCTGCTTCCTATATGATTCTCAGGGAAGGAATTTCCACCTCGGCGGGTATAATAGCTTCACTACCATAGACCAATAAGTAGGGAGTTTCCCTAGTTGACGTGCGAACAGTGGTGCGGTATCCGAGTAGAGCAAACTGTAGCCTATTATTCCACTGGTTGTAATTGTCCACCATCTTCCTCAATATCTTCTTGATGTTCTTGTTGGCGGCTTCTACAGATTCATTCATTTGTGATCTATATGCTGTAGAGTTTCGCTGATTAATTTTGAATGTTTCACACATGGATTTCATCAGATTACTGTTGAGATTGGTAGCATTGCCGGTAATGATTGATTCAGGGACTCCGAACTGGTAGACAATACAGTCCTGGACAAAATGTGCTATGACCTTCTTAGTCACAACTTTGTAAGAGGTGTCTTCGACCCATTTTGTGAAGTACTCTATGGCTACCAAGATGAACCTGTGTCTGTTAGAAGCATGGGCTCGATCAGTTCGACATGCATGCCCCAAGCACAAAAAGGTCAGGTTTAACTTTTTGCATTGAGTTCATTAGGTGGTCCTCGTATCATATCAGCATGCACCTAGCATTGGTGACATTTCTGTACATATTTGATGCAGTCGGTCTCCATAGTCATCTAGAAATATCCTGCCCTTAATATCTTCTTGGCTAGAACAAACCCATTCATGTGAGGTCCGTAGGTTCATGTCATGTATTTCTTGGAGATGCCTATATGCTTCCTTAGAATCGAGGTCTTGTTTAGATGATCAACAACAGAGTACTCCCTCACATGTACCTTCCTCCAAAGATCATCAACACATGTCTCCACATCAGGTGGTTTTGGTGTTGTTTCCTTACTCGTTTCCCCAAGAGTTTCCAATGTGTAAACCTTGCCAGTTCTAATCGTTCCTTGGGCGGCACCCATCTCTTCCATCTTGGATTTTCCTTTTCTCCTTGCTTCTGCTACATAATCCCATGAAACATCGTCAAACTTGTAAGATGGTGATGAAGCTACCATCATATTGAATCGTGACCTGGGTGTAGCTACCTCAACCTCGAACGGTGCCTTGGTCTTCATCATAATCAATAAGAGTGTTACAAGAGAAATTTTTTGGGAGCATCTCCTTCTCGGATAAGACCTGTAAATCCTTCTTGGTCTCATTATTAATTAGTATCAATCACATTCACTCCCTCACCCCTATGATTAGGAACAGGGTTATTGCAAACTTTTGGTGCAGACTCCTTCGCTTCTATAACCTTGGTGTCAATCAATGTGTGAATTTTATCTTTCAACATGCGACATTCCTCGATAGTATGTCCCTTCATGCCTGAGTGATAGGCACAAGTCTTGTTAGGGTTAACCCACTGAGAAAGGTTTTCAATAGCATCTACATGAATGGGAGTGACGTTACCGACGAACTTCTTTCTCTCGTATAATTGGGCTATGGGTTCGGTGATAGGGGGTTTATTGTTTGGGAGTTCTGCGGTCGAAATTTTGTTAGGGTTTTGGGTAGTTCTAACAGGCAAGGGCATATGAATGGTAGTATATTGGCTGTATGGTAGGTAGTGGCGGTGTAATGGTACTTTGGTAGTGAGGGTTGATATGCTGGTGGAGGTGTCTTGTAGGTAAGGGGAGACTTAAGGCCTTGGGATACCATCATGACGCCCACTTCTTTCTTCTTTGAAATGCCCCTAGACTGTAAGGCTTTCTTGGTAGCTTGTAGCGCTTCAAATTTAGTAACCACGCCACTCTTGATGCCCTTCTCTATTCTTTCTCTCAAGTTTATGATGTCAGATAACTTATGTGATTCTTTATAACCATCAATCTCTCATAGTATTGTGGATCTTGATCTCTGACAAAGAGTTTATTCATTTGTTCCTCTTCTAGCGACAGCCTCACCTTGGTGGCCTCTAATCTCCAGCGGGTATGCATACTCATGAAAGGTCGCCGTCGGCTTCTTCTTGAGGTACTGGATATAGAAAATGTCTGGCACGTTCTCTATGTTGAACATGAATCTATCCATGAAATCAGATGCCATACTTACCTAGTTAGACCACTTCCTTTGGATTCTGACTGATGTACAAAGATAAAGCATCCCCAATGAGATTCGTATGAACAACTTCATGCGAATTTGCTCATTTTTTCCTGATCCTATGATGTTATTGTAGTAATTCCTCAAGTGCACCTTGAGATCACCGGTGCCATCAAACATCTAAAACTTAGGAGGTTTGTAACCCTCCGGTAGCTCCACGTCTAGCTGGATACAGAAATCTTCATAATTCAAACCTTCGACACATTTTCCACCTCAACACTCTAGACTCTTCCCGATAACTTCCTTGTCTATTCATCCATATTTTGGATGAGCAAGTCCTTCTTTGCTAGTTTGGGTAGGTATATGTTTGTTGTGGGGGTGTGTGGTAGGGTCTCTATGTATATCGGGTTGCCTTGGTGTGTTCCTTCAACTTAAGCATATGGGTGATCATTAATTGAGGTCTGAGGTTGATCGGGGTTAAGTTGTGGCACGTTTTTAGGGGTATGGTAGGTAGTGGCTTGTGTTTTCTGGGTCGTATTGTGGTGGTGCTACTTAGGAGATTGTAATGGTGGAGGGTTAAGGTTTTGAGGGGGTGTGGGGTCGTGGTATTGCTGCGTTGCAGTAGGATTTTGTGGAGCTAAGGGTGGTGGATTTTTGGGTTGTGTGTTTTGGGGTGTCCTTTGGTTTTTGCATGGTAGAATTCTAATGATTGATGTCAGGGACATCTAAAGCAAGAGAGAGGTTGGCAAAATTTTGGAACTGCTCGAGTTCGCCTTTAACGCCAAAATATTCTGCTCTTACCACCGAACCAATTCATTTTGTCATGGCGTACTTCTTCCGTTTGAAGTCTCTACATTCTCTACTACACTATCATTGTCTTTTCGTTTACCACTCAAATCGTCCATCTTTAATTTGCCTTTTCTTTGATGCCGTTAGGTGGAGGAGGAGGTGGAGGACCGCTTGATCTAGTGTGATATGCTGACGATGCCAGAATGCACGAATTAACTTTTAGGAATGGGAATAATCAAAAGAAAGAAAAACAAAAGGTAACCAAGTCAGTAAGACGAAATAAAAGAGTGTTTGCAATATTTAAGCAAGTAGTATGTAAGGCATGTAATAGTTTGCGTCCTAATTTGGGGACCTCGTTGTTCCTGAGGTAGGCCTACACGGCAAATTGAGAATATTCATGCCAACGTTGCCTCATCCCATTAATGCGAAAAATAAATCAAGCCAAACCTTTACTAAACCGAAATAATATATAAAGTGACTAATGTCATGAAGCCTTATTACATTGAATCTAACAAAAGGCCGAGAGTATGGGGAGTCTTTCTTATCTTTGAGTTACATAGAGACCGTCGGGATTAGATATTAAGGCTTTGACCAATCGATTTATGAGGTTGGATATATCGGATCCCAATAGAGTTATTTCTTGAATGGTTTCACAGATTTTTTTGTTTGAGTGCATCAAGGCGCGTCAGTATGACGCTCCCCATTTGCTTGTCTTGAAGGACACAATGCAGCATGGTGATGTTGGGGATGTTACTATATAAGATGATGGGGTATAGAGGGTGCAGGATCATATTCGTGTTCCAAATGTGGATGGGTTACATGAGTTGATTCTTTAGGAGGCCCATAGTTTGAGGCAACACTCTTGGTGGCAGAGAATGAAGAAATATGTTGTTGAGTATGTTGCTCGGTGTTTGAACTCTAACAGGTGAAGTATGAGCATGATAGAGTCAGTGGTCTGCTTCTGAGGATTTACATTCTATAGTGGAAGTGGGAGCTTATGATAATGGATTTTGTTGTTGGCTTCCAAGTACATTGAAGAATTCGATACAGTGTGGGTGATTGTGGATAAACTGACCAAGTTTGCACATTTCATTCTAGTTATAACTACCTACTCTTCAGAGCAGCTGGCTCAGATTTACATTCGTGAGATTGTTCGCCTTCATGATGTGCCCCTGTCTATTATCTTGAATCGAGGAACTTGGTTAATGTTGTATTTTTGGAGAATGGTGCAGCAGTATTTGGGCACACTGGTAGAACTAAGTACGACATTTAATCCACAGATAGGTGGACAGTCCGAGCACACTATTCAGATATTAGAGGACATATTATATGCCTATGTCATTGAATTTGGGGGTTCATGGGATCAGTTTCTTCCGTTAGTAGAGTTCTCCCACAACAACAACTTTTAGTCGAGTATCTAGATGGATCCTTACGAGGACTTATATGGGAGGAGATGTCGTTTTTCCAGCTAGTTGGTTTGAGCCTTGGGAGGCTAGGTTGTTGGGCACTGTTTTAGTCTGTGATGCCTTATAGAAGGTTAAGTTGATCCTAGAGCAGTATCATACAACACAGTCTAGACATAAGAATTATGTTGATAGGAAAGTTCGTGATGTTGCATATATAGTGGGTAAGAAGGTTTTACTAAGAGTGTCACCCATGAAGGGTGTGATGAGGTTCGAAAAGAAGGGCAAGTTGAGACCTCTTATATTGGTCCTTTTGAGGTGCTTGAGAGGTGGCCTACATACTTGCATATCCACATAGCATATCAGGTTTTCACATAGTGTTTCATGTTTCTATGCTCTGGAAGTATCATGGTAATCCATCACATGTTTTGGACTTTAGCACGGTGCAATTGGACGAGGATCTAACTTATGATGTGGACTCAATGGCCATTTGGGCCGGCAGGTTCGAAAGTTGAGGTCGAAGAATATAGCTTCAGTGAAGGTTCATTAGAGAGGTCAGCTAGTGGAGGAGGATACTTGGGAGACCGAGCGAGAGATGCTGAGTAGATATTCACACCTATTTGAGACTCAAGGTATGATTCTAGACCCGTTCGAGGATGAACGTTTTCTTAAGAGGGGGAGAATGCAACGACCCTGACCGGTAGTTTTGTGTATTGTAGCTGCATCCCCCTATTTATTTCTTCTTCTATGTTCATTTGTAGTTATGTGACTTACCAGGGTGGTTGGATTGGTTTCAGGAAGGTCTTGGAGAGAATTGGGACACTTAGTCCCAAGGTTGAAGGCTTATAGCCTGTTTTGCTAAGCTTTATAACTTTTGGCCAAAAGTTGAGGTGTTAGGCCAAGCTTTTAGAAGAAAAAGTGCTTTTGAGGAGAAGTAGAAGCAGAAAAATGTAGCATCTCTCCAAAAGCACTTTCTTAGAAGCACTTTCAAGATAAATACGCTTAGAAACAATTTTCAAAAGCTTGGCCAAACACTAATTACTGCTCAAAGCGCTTTTCAAATTAATTAGTTAAACACAAACCGATTCTCACCATACATACTTTTGAAAAGAACTTTTGGAAAAAGCAATTCTCAAAATAAGTAGATTTTAGAAGCTTGGCTAAACAAGCTATTAATTTGAAAGAGTTGACCAGAGCTTGACTTTCTTGTAAACGACTTCAGAATGGTGTTTTAATGATTCAGAATGGTGTTTGATCGAGAGTAAACTTTGTCGATATCAGATTCGAATTTTGGTTTAGGAAGTTGTAATAGATCTGTCGTGTAATTAGGATTGGTGTGCAAAATTTGAGATCATCCAGAGTTGATTTGATATGGTTCGACATGAGTTTTAGAATTTAGAAGTTCATTAGTTTCATTAGGCTTGAATTGGGGTGCAATTTGTAGTTTTGATGTTGTTTGATGTGATTTGAGACTTCGAGTAAGTTCGTATTGTGTTGTAGGACTTGTTGGTATATTTGGATAGGGTCCCAAAGGCCTTGGGTGGTTGGCGGATCATGTTTTGAATTAGGGAGATTGCTGAAATTTCTGATGCCTGATGCATTGGCACCTGCGTTTGTTTGGCCGCAGGAGCGAGGCCGCAGAAGAAGTAGCTTGAACGCAGAAATGGAGGATTGCTGGGCAAGGTAGTGATCGCAGATGCGGATGAGGATCCATAAATGCGGATGCGCGTGAATGATTGTAGGCTAGAAAGTCGTGTTTGGCCGTAGTTTGCACTCTAATTTCTGTATTTTACTTGTATTTGAGCTCAATTGATGGCGATTAGCACTTATTATGTGTTATATGCCTTGCACGAAGGGGTTCCGACTTAAAAAGATAAATTGTAGCTTAATCGAACAATTTGGAGCTTTGAAAGTTGAGTAAAATCCCAAGGACTTACATCAGGATCAAGTTCGGGGGTCGAGGACCAAGTCCAGGTATCAAAAATTAAAAGAAACAAGTTATTCTGAGAAAACTACACAACCACACTACATGGGGCGCCGCGAGGCGCGACAATGTAAATTGGTTCTGACAGACGTTTGACATGGTATTTGATAATTTTCTCAAGCGCACCGTATGGTGTGACGCTAGGCGCGACGTGCCTGTGTATTTTTCCCATAGTATTTTCATGTTTTGGCTTGGAAAGGATGGTTTTTTCCGGATCCACTTCTACATGGTATAAATGAACCAAATATAAGTTTTTGAAGGGACGTTTGACCTATGAAATATTTGAGAAGCTACTAAGGCAAGGAGACACAAGAATTCATCAAGATTTCAACAAAAAAATGGTGCAATAAGAGAGTTTTTATCGAATCATTAGCATTGATATTTTCTATGTTTTAAAACCTTATTGAGATGATTTTTTCCATTGCTACAGAGTTATTTCCTTAGGGTGTTGGCATATATGGTGTAATGATAACTTGATTAGGGATTCGATTCTTGATAATTGTTTGAAATAATTGATAGAGCTATAAAGCGGATTATAAAGTTATTTAATATTTTGATTAATCGAAAGAGGATTTTTATATTGAATTTATTTATATATTATGTTCTAGTTTAAATTCGTGATTCAACTAGGTAATCGAAAGAGCCTCTTCAATTATTAATCGAACTAGAAAATAGGAAAATATTTGTGAGAATTTATCCTTTAGACTAAGGCCATCATTTTATTCGTTGTAATTGTTCATTGTGATTCAATTGGATTAATTACTGAAATTATTGTTTAATCGAAAGAGGAACATTAACTTCAAGTGTAAGATAATTATCTATTGAATTCGTGAGAATCAACAGTAATATAAAGTTAACTAATTCAAGAATTGGATACGAGTCAATTGTCTTGCACCTGTTTAGTCAATTATCCTTATTTCTCTCATTGGTATTTCTTTTTTTTTTTTCTCATCTTTTGTCTTCTGTGATCAATTGTTAATTTCTTAAGTTTATATAGTTAATTGTCGTTGATAATCATTCAATCAAGTATTAATTTTCCTGGATAGTAATTAACTAAAGATTATTCGAATGTTGTTTAACTCCAATCCCGTGGAGACGATAATTTCACTATACTATCTTTGACTAGCGTGCAATAATTTTGTGTTGTGTTTTGCACTCGTAAAATTTTTGCATCATTGCCAGGGACTGGAAATCAATAGAGTTCAAAATAGTTTTTAGTACTAATTCGGGAACAAATTTTACTTTGTTGTATTCATGTTTTCCTACTTGTATGTAGGATACATGTCTATCTTCTTTGGTGTATGACTCGATCTTCTCCAAAGGTAGTGATACTCTACGAATCGGAGTTGGAGAAACACCTGCGACAACTGAGAAAAGAAAGAGAATTCACCGAAAATTTCTTAGGGAAACATTCAACCCAAGAACATATGGCAAAGAAAGGTGATGATGGAGTGGACTTAGGTACAAGAGAGGCAGCACAACATAGAGAACAAACTGTATGGTTAGCACCTGAAGCAGCCCTTAGAGATGCCGATGAGGTTGTCGAAGAGGATGTGGGTCAAAGATTCAACCTAAACCAACCCCTGTTTGAAGACCAATTTGAAAATGCGGCCCTCGGGCCCGAGAGATAATTAGGTGACTATGCCAGACCAGTCTACAATATGGGACTATCAAGTGTTAAGACCTCCACCGATACCATCAAATAATTTTGAGTTTAATTAAGGATTGCTTCAAACCATCCAGAGCAACTATGTCTTTAGAGGGAAGGTGAATGAAGATCCGAACACTCTCTTGATGGACCTTGAGGAAATCATGAACACCTTTCAGTACAATGAACTGCCCAAAGATGCAATCTACTTAAGGGCATTCCCCTTTTCACTGAAGGTCGTGAAGCACTGTCTTCGAAGATTACCAATTGGGTCGATCAGGACATAGGAAGGTATTACATAAGTTTCTTGATAAGTATTTCTCAGCTGCAAAACAGGGAAATTCAGAAGGAAAATCCATAATTTCTGCCAAAAGGATACTGAAATGGTCTTCGAAGCTTGGAAAAAAATCAAGGAGATAGTGAGAAGGTGTCAGCATAATGGAATAGAATTGTGGATGCTACTCCAGATCTTTTGGGATGGGCTGACACCCTCCTGACGACGAACTCTAAGTACTGCATGTGGAGGACCATTAATAAAGAAAACTCTGGATGACGTTGTCTCAATCCCTTATGAATTGTATGAGGATGCTAACCAGAGGCCTGCTGAGAGTAATGACAGAAGAAAATCTGTTGGGGTTCACCAGGTGGAATCAAACATATTAGTGCAAGCCTAGCTAGACACCATGGTCAAAGAAATAAGAAAGTTGACCTTAACCAAGGTACAGAGCTGTCACGACCCGAATTCCCAACTGTGGGGATCGTGATGGCGCTTAATATCATACTCGCTAGGCTAGCCAATGTTAGAATTTACCTAACATTTTCTTTTACAATTAATTGAATACAAGTAAACAGTTTAAGACAGGTGATGACAAATGCGTAATTAGATAAATATTGCTTAACCATGAACTATTACTACTACCCAGAACTGGTGTCATAATCCACGAACATTCTATGAATATCTACAAGTATAGGTCTTAAAGAAAAATAAATATGTCTCGAAATAAAATAAAATAGAAATGTAGAACATAGGAGGGGACTCCAGGGCCTGCGGTCTCCTGCAGGACTACCTTGGGTCTTCTGGATGAATATCAGTTACCGACCTCTCGATAAACCATAATCAACTCCAAAATCTACATAGAAAGTCCAGAGTGCAGTATCAGTACAACCGACCACATGTACTGGTAAGTGCCGAGCCTAACCTCGACGAGGTAGTGACGAGGCTAGAGCGAGCGTTTATAATATAACATATATACAGTTTATAATAAAGCAAGACGAAAGTACAAAATGAAACGAAATAGTAACTTGCACTAAATAAATACGGAACCCAGTTATCTTGCAAGTACTCAGCTATAACCAATCCTTAATAGAGTTTCAATAATACAGAATAAAATCACAGTAAAGGAAGTATACATAAACAACAAAATAATGCGGCGTGCATCCCGATCCCAAACATATAATCAGTAACAACATGAACATTCACCCTTATTACTCCTGTTGCGGCGTGAAACCCGATCCTACCAGTCCACCCTTATTATTCCTCAATATATCACCCTTATTTCTCATGTTGCAGCGTGCAACCCAATCCCACATGTCCACCCTTATTACTCCTTATTGCGGCGCGCAACACGATCCTACCAGACAATCACCAATCACACAATAAGAACAAGTATTTCACAATTTAGCCCGAATCCCTCCACAACATTTATGCCTCAAACCAATGCAAACGGAAATTTAGACAATTATGAAACCTCATGAACTATGGATCGATTTATACCTTCAATAAAGAGAACAACATCTAATACAAAGCAATTAAACGTGGAAGCACCAATGGGCATGTAGGAGTTAAGGCAGGAAAATAATATATATTAGGAACGGGGAAAGGAACAGGCTAAACAGATAGTTTGGCGGTGCATAGGTACTCGCCACCTCACCTATACGCCACACACATGAAATTTGAAATAGAAATTAAGTCGGGGATTCCTAATCCCTCAAGTCGAAGTTAGACCAAACACTTACCTCAATTCGACGGCCAACTCAACGCTCAATTATCGCTTTTCCTCTATTTCCACCTCCGAACCACTCGTATCTAGTCAATGTCAACTTAATAACATAAATTATCGCTAAAGGAAATAACTTTACTGACTAATTACAGATTTCAAAAATTTTCCCAAAAAAGGGTTAAAAACCGACCCCGGGCCCGCTTGGTCCAAACTCGAGGTGCGGAAAAAAATCCGTTTACCCATTCACCCCCGAGCCCGAATATGTAATTAGTTTCGAAATCCAACCCCAAATCAAGGTCTAAATCCCGAAATTTGTAAAATTCCCGATTCCCCTAAAGTCCCTAATTTCTACTCTTAAAAAACAAGATTTAGGCCTAGAAAGCCAATGGGTGTTGATGGAAGTTGAAAGGAACGAGTTTAGCAACATGAGCCTATGATTTGGTGTTGAATTTCCATTTCAAAAATCACCCAAGGTCGAGTTCTATGGAAGAAATATGAAATTTTGGTCAAATCACCGTGTTGGTTCTGTATTTAATACGCTGGACAGGCCTTCATCGCGTTCGCGAAAGGCCTGTCGCGATCGCGATACACAATGGCTTAAGGCATTCGCGACCCAGTGGTCGCGTTCGTGACCTAGTGGTCGCATTCGTGTAGAAGAGCGTGACTCCCCTTCCCCAAGTCCCTTAACAATCGCGTTTGCGGGAGACTGATCGCGTTCGAGAAGGGTACCACCCCCACTGCTTCGCGTTCGTGACTAGTACTTCGCGTTCACAAAGAAGAATTTTCACCTCAGCCTGGTTTACACTTCACGATTGTGAATCACAAAACACCTGTGCACCACCAATAACAAAACAGCAGAATTATCTATGTCCGAAATATCTCCTAGACTATCCGAAACTCACCCGAGCTCTCGAGGCTCCAAACCAAACATTTACATAAGTCTAAAAAATATCATACGGACTTGCTTGTGCGATCAAATCTCTAAAATAACACCTAAAACTACGCATTTAGCATCAAAATCAATGAAATTCTCAAGAACACTTAAAGTTTCTATTTTCTCAACCGAGGGTCCGAATCACGTCATATAAACTCCGTTTCTCACCAAATTTCACAGACATGGTTTAGATGTTATAACGGACCTGTACCGGGCTCCGTAACTAAAATAAAGGCCCGATACCATCAAAAGCAAGCATAAATCACATACTTTAAAACCATAAGTTTTTCTGAAATTCAATTTTAGTCAAAAATTCATTTCTCGGGCTATGGGCCTCGGAATTCGATTCCGGGCATACGCCCAGATCCCATATTTTTTTACGGACCCACCGGGACCGTCGAAACAGGGGTCTGGGTCGTTTTGCTCAAAACGTTGACAAAAGTAAACTAAAAATCATTTTAAATTCCCAAATATTATTATTTCTTCTACTTTTCATATAAATGCTTTTGGAAAATACGCTCGAAAAGTGCACGCTAAACGAGGAGGAAAATTATAAGATTTTTAAGGCTGATAAGCGTGGAATAAAGTCTTAAAACACAAGATGACCCCTTGGGTCATCACAATCTCAACCTCTAATACATTCGTCCTCGAACGGATATAGAAAAGTACCGGAACTGGTGAACAAGTAGGGATATCGACTCCGCATGTCCGACTCGGACGCCCAAGTAGCTGCCTCAGCAGGCTAACCTCTCGACTACACCCGAACTGAAGGATAACTCTTCGACCTCGCTGTCGAACTTGCCGGTCTAGAATGGCTACCGACTCCTCCTCATAAGTCAAATCCTAGTCAACTGGACAGAGCTGAAATCCAACATGTGGGACGGGTCACCATGATACTTCCGGAGCATGGACACATGAACTACTTGATGAATTGATGATAACCCTGGAGGCAACGCAAGTCTATAATCCACCTCCCCCACTCTCGCAAGAATCTCAAATGGCCCGATATACCTAGGGCTCAACTTGCCCTTCTTCCCAAACCTCATGACACCCTCCATAGTAGATACCAGAAGCAATACTCTCTTCCTAACCATGAATACCACATCACGAACTCAACGGTCGGCATAACTCTTTTGCCTGGACTGAGCTGAATGAAGGCGATCCTAGATAATCTTGACATTGTCCAAGGCCTCCTTTACTAAATTTGTACCCAACAACCGAGCCTCTTCCGGCTCAAACCACACAACTAGCGACCTACACCGTCTATGATATAATGCCTCATAGGGAGCTATCTAAATGCTTGATTGGTAGATATTATTGTAGGCGAACACTACAAGGGGAAAGAACTAATCCTAAGAACCTCCAAAGTCAATAACACAGGCACAGTGTATATCCTCCAAGATCTGAATAGTACGCTCGGACTGCCGTCAGTCTGAGGATGAAATGTTGTGCTCTACTCAACCCGCGTACCCAACCCACGCTGTATTTCCCTCCAGAAATGTGAGGTAAACTGCGTACCTCGCTCAGAAATGATAGACAAGGGCACACCATGAAGACGGACGATCTACCGAATATAAATCTCATCTAACCGCTCTGAGGAATAGGAAACTGCCATAGGAATGAAATGTGCTGACTTAGTCAGCCTGTCGACAATAACCCATATGGCGTCGAACTTCCTCTGAGTCCGTGGGAGTCCAACAACAAAGTCCATAGTTATACACTTCCAATTCGACTCAGGAATCTCCATCTGCTGAAGTAATCAACCTAGCCTCTGATGCTCGTATTTCACGTGATGACAATTCAAGCACCGAGCCGCATATGCTACAATATCCTTCTTCATCCTTCTCCACTAATAATGCTGTCGAAGGTCGTGGTACATCTTGGCAGTGCCTGGGTGAATAGAATATCGAGAACTGTGAGCCTCCTCAAAGTTCAACTCACAAAGCCCATCAACATTAGGCACACATACCCGACCCTGCATCCTCAAAAGACCATCATCTCCAAATGTGACCTTCTTAGCACCACCGTGTCAAACTCTGTCCCTAAGGACCATCAAGTGTGGATCATCATACTGCCAATCTCTGATATGCTCAAACAAGGAAGACCGAGCGACTGTACAAGCTAGAACATGGTTGGGCTCTGAAATATCCAACCTCACAAACTGATTGGCTAAAGTTTGAATGTATAAAGCTAGCGGCCTCTCACCAACCGGAATGAAAGCAAGGCTGCCCATACTTACTGCCTTCCTACTCAATACATCGGCCACCATATTGGCCTTTCCCGGATGATACAATATAGTGATATCATAGTCTTTCAATAGATCCAACCATTTCATCTGCCTCAAATTGAGATCCTTTTACTTGAACAAATACTGAAGGTTGCGATGATCCGTAAAAACCTCACAAGAAACCACCATAAAGATAGTGCCTCCAAATCTTCAGCGCGTGAACAATGACTGCCAACTCTAAATCATGAACAGGGTAATTCTTCTTATGAACCTTCAACTTCTGAGATGTATATGCAATCACCCTGCCCTTCTGCATCAATACTGCTCCGAGCCCAACACGGGAGGCATCACTATATACTGTGTATGATCCTGAACCTGATGGTAATACCAATACTGATGTTGTAGTCAAAGTTATCTTGAGCTTCTGAAAGCTCACCTCACACTTGTCCAACCACCTGAACGGGGCACCCTTCTGGGCCAACCTAGTTATCGGAGCTGCTATAGATGAAAACCCCCCCACAAACCGACAATAATAACCCGCCAAACCCAAGAAGCTCCTGATCTCCGTAGCTGAAGTGGGTCTAGGACAGTTCTTGACTGCCTCAATCTTCTTAGGATCCACCTGAATACCCTCTGCTGACACGACATGACCCAAGAAAGAAATCCAACCCAAACTCGTACTTCGAAAATTTAGCAAACAATTGGCTGTCCCTCATAGTCTGGAGCACTCTCCGGAGGTGCTGCTCATGCTCCTCCCAGCTGCGGGAGTATATCAAAATGTCATCAATAAACGCAATCACAAAAAAATCCAGGTAAGACTTGAACACTCGGTTCATCAAGTCCATAAATGCTGTTGGAGCATTAGTAAACCCAAAGAACATCACCAAAAACTCATAGTGCCCATATCGTGTCCGAAAAGCTGTCTTAAGGACATCAGACGCCCTAATCCTCAACTGATGGTAGCCAGATCTCAAGTAAATCTTTGAAAACACCTTGGCACCCTGAAGCTGATCAAACAAATCAACCTCGGCAACGGATACTTGTTCTTGATAGTGACTTTGTTCAATTGCCAATAGTCTATACACATTCTCATAGACTCATCCTTCTTCTTCACAAATAACACCGGTGTACCCCAGGGCAAGACACTAGGCCTAATAAAGACCTTATCAAGAAAATCCTGTAACTGTTCCTTCAACTATTTCATCTATGGTGGAGCCATCCGGTATGGCGGAATGGAAATGGGCTGAGTGCCCGGAGCCACATCAATGCAAAATTCAATATCCATGTCGGATAGCATCCCCTGCAGGTTTGCAGGAAATACCTCTGGAAAGTCACGAACAACATGCACAAAATCCATAGAAGGAACCTTAGCACTAGAATCACGAACATAAGCCAAATAGTCCAAACACCCCTTCTCGACCATACGCCAAGCCTTCATATAAGAAATAAATCTGCTGGAAGAATGGCCAGGAGTCTCTCTCCACTCTAATAGAGGCAACCCCGGAATGGCTAAAGTCACTGTCTTGGCATGACAATCCAAGATAGCATGATAAGGTGAAATCTAATCCATATGTAATATAACATCGTAATATACCATATCAAGAAGCAAAAGGTCCACACTGGTCTCCAGACCCCCAATAGGGACCACACATGAGCGATACACACGATCTACGACAATAGCATCCCCTACGGGCATCGACACATTTATAACGCGCTCAAGGAATCACGGGGAACAGCCAAATATGAAGCAAAATATGATGACACATAGGAGTAAGTAGACCCCGGATCAAATAGAACTGAAGCATCTCTACTACAAACTGAAACAGTACCTGTGATAACGGCATCGGAAGACTCAGCCTCAGACCTGGATTGAAAGGCATAATGTTGAGGTTGGGCCTAATCACTCTGAACCATATCTCTTGGATGACCTCTGGCTTGCGGGCCACTACCTCTAGCGGCCTGACCTCCACCTCTAACAATCTGGCCCCTACCTCTAGCTACCTGACCCCTACCTCTGGCTGGTGGACCAGGCGGTGCGGCAGCTGGTGCCAGAACCATAGCACGAGAACTCTGGTATTGAGGTTGAACACCCAACAATCTCGGACAGGCTCTCCGAATATGCCCATAGTCACCACACTCAAAGAATCCATCCTGATACTATGGCTGTAAAAACTGAGACTGACCCCGATGATAGTAACTCTGAAGAGGAGTTGCTCTGATAGGATTTGGTGGTGCACTATGGCCTGGTTGAGTAGAAGGAGGCACATAAGAGCCACGACTCCTAAACGTACTGTGAGATACCTGAAATGCTGAATGAAATGGCCTAGGAGGATGGCCTCTACCAAAAACACCCCTGCCTCCAGACGAGGTGCCGCTGAACATACCGGAATGACGAGGTTTCTTATCTATCCCTTGATCTCCCAATCCAAGAACCATCTCAACTCGCCGAGCCACATTGGTCGCATCCTGGAAAGAGCTTTCGCTCCCTGTCTCCTTAGCCATATGCAATCTGATAGGCTGAGCAAGACCCTCAATAAATCTCCTAACCCTCTCTTTCTCTGTGGGGAGCAAAAGAATAGCATGATCGGCCAAATTGAATAACCGGGTCTCATACTGAGTAACAGTCATGCCGCCCTGCTGGAGACGCTCAAACTGACGGCGGTGCTCCTCTCTCGTGGTAATAGGTAAAAACTTCTCCAAGAAGAGATGTGAAGACTGATCCCAAGTGAGGGCAGGTGACCCAGCTGATCTAGTGAATATATAATCTCTCAACCATTTCTTGGTGGAACCGGTCATTTGAAAAGCAGCAAAGTCGACCCCATTGGTCTCCAAAATACTCATGTTCCGAAGAACCTCATGGTAGCTATCAAGATACTCATGGGGGTCCTCTGAAGTGACACAGCTGAAATGAACCGGGAAAAGCTTGATAAACCTATCCAATCTCCATAAAGCATCTGAGGAAATAGCTACCCCATCAACGGGAAGTGCTGCAGAAACTTGCTGAACTACACCAACTGGATGAGCTGCTAGGGTTTGAAACTGGGGAGCCATCTGCTCCGGATTGTGGGTGGCAGGAGTCTAGGCTCCTCCTCCAGCCCGAGATACGACTAGTGCCACGGGGAATGCGCCAGTCTGGGATACACTCTCCATAAGGTCCACTGATCAGAACAAAGGATCCTGAAGCCCCATGGTAGCAATAAAAACCTCTGGACCTGAGATGGTCCCGCCGGAACGGTCTGAACTGGAGCCTTCTCATCGAACTCAACCTGAGGCTCCACGTTGGGGCTGCTGCTCGGGCTCTCGGCTGAACCATGCCCCTGCCTCGGCCTCTAGCACGGCCTCGACCCCTCGTAGGAGCTGTTGTAGGAGGATCCGGCTGCTAATCGGCAGAAAAAGAGGTACATGTTCTTGCCATTTGCGAGAGAATAAGAATAGAAGAGTTCAATTAGTATTAGAATAACAAGAATCACACGACAGAGATGAATAAAAGTGACTTGTTCCTAACTTTATAGCCTATGGGATAAGTATAGACGTCTCCGTACCGATCCCCCAGACTCTACTAAGTTTGTCCCTGAATTGTGAGACCCAAGAAACCTAGGGCTCTGATACCAACTTTTCACGACCTGAATTCCCAACTGTCGGGATCGTGATGGCGCCTAACATCATACTCGCTAGGCAAGCCAATGTTAAAATTTAGCGAACCATTTTATTTTACAATAAATTGAATACAAGTAAATAGTTTAAGACATGTGATCACAAATGCGGAATTAGATAAATACTTCTTAACCATGAACTATTCTACCACCAGAACTGGTGTCACAATCCACGAACATTCTATGAATATCTACAAGTATAGGTCTGAAAGAAAAATGCATTTGTCTCAAAAGAAAATAAATCAGAAATGTAAAACATAGGAGGGGACGCCAGGGCCTACGGACGCCTGCAGGACTACCTTGGGTCTCCTGGACAAATGTCTACAATCGACATCACAATCAGCCACAATCAGCTCCAAAATTTGCACAGAAAGTGCAGAGTGCAGTATCAGTACAACTGACCCCATGTACTGGTAAGTGCCGATCCTAACCTCGACTAGGTAGTGACAAGACTATGATGGGGAATTTATAATATAACATGTACACAGTTTATAATAAAGCAAAATGAAAGTACGAAACTGGAACGACCCGGCCGGTCATTATGTGAGATTAGCCCTGTTTCCCCCATTTTTGCTTTATCTTATGTTTCTTAGCCTATTTATGTTGTGTTGGGTTGGTTGGTTCGGTTTCAGAGCGGTCGTGGTGAGAACTGAGACACTTAGTCTCTTAAATTAGCTTAATAGTTGAAAAAAGTCAACTAGGAGTTGACTTATTGGTAAACGACCTCGGAATGCAAATTTTATGGCTCGGATAACTTCGAGGTGATTTAGGACTTAGGAGTGGGTTTGGAATGAAGTTTTGATGTCCGGAGTAGAATTAGGCTTGAATTGGCGAAAGTTAGTTTTTGGCGATTACCAGTCGGCAGTGGAAAATAGTCTATCGGGGTCCGAATGGAATTTCGGAAGTTGGAGTAGGTTCGTAATGTCATTTTGGATATGTGTGCAATTTTTTCAGGACAATCGGATGTGTTTTAGTTGGCTTCGGCATCATTGGCAAAATTTAGAAGTTTCAAAGTTCATAGGCTTGAATTTGATGTAATTTTGGTGTTTTTGCATTGTTTTTGGTGTTTCGAAGGCTCGAATAGGTTTGAATGATGTTATGGGGTGTGTTGGTAGGATTGGTTGAGGTCCCGAGGGCCTCGGGTGTATTTCAGATGCTCAAACAAGCATTTTTTGTCTTAAGGAGTCTGCTATTTTTCTGGTGTTTGAGCAGCATGGGTTTCTTCAAAGTGATCGTGTGAGTTCATCTGCAATCGCGTAGAGTAAAAGTTTGAGTCAGAAAATTTGTTCTACGCGATCGCGTAATAAAGATTGTGATCGCATAGGTTGGGCAGGTGAAGCAGTGTGATCGCGTGGCCATTTGCGCGATCACGTAGAGGTTCTGAGGCACATGTGTGGGATGGAGATTTGAGCTATGCGAACGCGTGTGTTGGTATGGGAATGCGTAGAGTGGTCTGGGCTGTGCATCGTGATCACGTGGCTAGAGTCGCGATCACACTGAAGGAATTATAGTGCTGGGCAGAATGTTTTAAAAGGCCATATTTGAGAAATTATTTCATTTTTCCTCCATTATTGAACGGGTTTGGAGCTCTTTGAGAGGGTTTGAAGAGGAAATTGAAGGGAATCACTTGGAGGTAAGATTTTCGACTTCATAACTCATTTCTATGTCATTTTCTAAGTAATTAAACCGGAAATTTGTTGAATTTAAACCAAAAATTTTGGGAGGTTAGGTGCATGGGAATTGGAAATTTCTTTTGATGATTTGAGTGGGCAATTGTAGTCCAATTTTGGTGTTCTTGGTATGTATAGAATCTTGGCAGGACGAGAATTCTAGTGATGTAAATTTTATCAAATTCTGAGATGTGGGCCCGGGGCTCGGGTTTGGCCGAATTTCGAGAATTTTGTCTAAATTGATAGTTTTCGATTGGGTTTTGTTCCTTTAGCGTATATTGATGATGTTAATCTGATTGTGATAGACTCGGAGAATTTGGGAGTCGATTTGAGGGGAAAGAGCATTGCAAAATAGTACTTTGGCTCGGGTGGAGGTAAGTAATGGCTATAAATCTTGTCCTGAGGGTATGAAACCCCGGACTTAGTATTTATCACTTCTTTTAGAATGACGCACATGTCGGATGACGAGTATGTGGCATGCATTTATTTTTGGATTAGACTTGGTCCTCTCCGCGGCAACTATTGAGTTGCGTATTTTACTCTAAATCATATGTGAAATTGTGTTCTAAAACTATTGATATAATTGGGCTATAAGCCATGTTTGGGGCCTCGTGCCGACTTGTTTAAACCCCTTGGGGGATTTTTACTGTTATTTCCTCACAGTTGATTTATGATTTACACCCAGTCATGTTATGCTTAACTGATTTCGAAACTCAGCCTTATTTACTTTGTTTTGACATATAAAATGATGCTTTTGGGTCGAGTACCCCGTTTTACTGATACGCCTGAGGGGCTTTTGAGAGGTTCTGACTGAGTGAGGCCGAGGGCCTGATTGTGAGGATATGATATGCCACGTGGTGGCTTGATATAAGCGTTTGGGCTGAAGGATCCCATCCGGAGTCTGTACACACCCTCAGTGAGCGCAGGTACCTACTAAGTGACAGGGCCGAGTGCCGAGTGACGAGTGATTGGGAGGCATGAGTCACTATGAGGTATGCCCGAGGGGCTGATTATGAGTGACTGTGAGGTATGCACGGGGGGCTGATTATGAGTGACTGTAAGGCATGCCCAGCGCAGGTTCTGATACATGTTTTTGCCCAAGGGGCAACTTATGATTTTACCAATTTCACTCTAACTTATGAACTATGTTTTGCCCGAGGGGTCTTTTTACGACTTTTATCATTTTTACACTAAACTTCTTGAAAGTTATGTTGAAACTATTGGCAAGTATATTTCCAAATGATTTTTCTGAAATCGGCTTTTAAGCGTGATGATTTAACGTATACATGGTTGGAAAGAAAGGTTGTGCTTATTGTGAAATGATGATTTGATTTTATGTGTTTCTTACTACTGTGACCTGATTTATTTTCATTACTACTGAGTTGGCGTACTCACATTACTCCCTGCACCTTATGTGCAGATGCAGGTGTTAGGGCAGAGTGAGCTGTGTATCTCTTGCAGAGATTTCTTGGAGATTTTGCGAGGTAGCTGCACGCGTCCGCAGTCCTTCTCTCTCCTACCTACTTTATAGAGTTTATTTTTTTTGAGTTATATATTTTATGTAGATGCTCATGACCAGTGACTCTGGGATCTCGGGGGTTGTATTTAATATTCGTTATAGCTTTAGCTAGTTTAAAAATGTTTGAAAGAAACCTTTATGGGTTATCATTTTAGTAAAGATGTAAATGGATGCTTATTACGATTTGAGTGTAGTTTTGGCTGGCCTAGTTCCATGATAGGCGCCATCACGTCTGGCTTAGATTTGGGGTCGTGACAAGTTGGTATCAGAGAACTAGGTTACATAGGACTCTTCGGTCATGAGCAGGTTTAGTAGAGTCTTGCGGATCGGTACAGAGAGGTATGTACATATAATCGAGAGGCTGCAGAACGCTTAGGAAAATCTCATATTCTTGAATTCCTGTCGTGCGAATCCATTTTATTCAGCCAAGGCGTAACACTTGAATTCCTTTCATGTATTCGAACGCGCCCGAGAGCGCTTGGTATCAGCTGTGCATCGATGACTTGTGACTTCCATGGATGAGATGTGATTTTGGCATGTTGGTAATGGGCCAGCCTAGAGGACTTGAGGCTGGATTCATTCTGTGGTTTGAGTGCTGAGATTTTGATTGTGTGAGATGTGCATTCGAGGAAATATATGCTCGTTTATGTTCTTATTGATGAGAATTTGGTGACTAGATGGCTACGTGGTGAGTGTGATTTGGTGGTTGGCTTTGTTCAGATTGTTTGATTGTGACAAAAGGGTTGGCTAGAAATGTGGAAAGAACTATTGAGTGTTTGATTTATGTCTCGGTTTGGTGTATGGCTTCGAGTTGTGAGTGTATTGGAAGACCTCTCATTTTGTTTAGTTGTGGATCGAAGCGGATCTTCTGCTGGGTTATGAGTTCCTGGTGATGTCTTTTGGGATGATCATTGCCCCAGTTGCGTTCATGTATTTGATTAACGGTGTATTCTAGCCGTATTAACACTCCTTGTTATTGTACTCGTTGATAGCATCCTGGCATATACGCGTAGCCAGGAGTAGCATACTTAGTATTTGAGGATGGCATTATAAGGATTCAGGGAGGAAAGGCTCTATGCAAAGTTCTCCCAGTGGGAATTTTGGCTCGGTTCAGTAGCATTGTTGGGACACGTGGTGTCTAGTGAGGGTATCCATGTGGTCAGACGTGTGTGGGTAGAGCTTCCAGAAGCTCAAGATTTCTTTGACCACCGCTCCAGTGTTAGTTCTTCCATCAGCTTCAGGTTCTTACCGCGCATTGTGATGCCTCGAGGGTAGGCATTGTTTGTGTTTAGATGCAGAAGGGTGTAGTGGTTGCGTGATAGCTATGGTCTTCGGAACTGTATAAAGAAATATCATGTTTGAGGCTAAGCCGGTCGGGGCATCTCTTGTGGATTGTCCTAGGGTGTGTGATCCCTATGTTGTTCTGTAATAAGTTCTCTTCTACCAGTAAATGATATATGTTGTAATTGGAGTTTAGATCAGGTGTGGAAGTTGGCATGACTATTACAATGGTGAATGCGAGATTTGCAGATGACTTGAGCTGTTAGATGGGTTGTGTTATTATGGGCATTGTGAGTTATTATTTGTCTTGATCATTGGCTTTGAGCCAAGTGGCAGAGTCTGTTAATGATAAGTTGATTGCACGATTATGTGTGGTATTGTTCCAGTTTGAGGTATATTGGTAAATCAGTTATGACCTGCAGATGTGGGGTCTGGGAATGACTCGAGTAATGAAAATTCTTCGATACAGGTTGTAATGTACTCTATAGGTAAATAAATTCTATGGAATGATTGAGAGGTAATTGTAAAAGGTGTAGTGTGTGCAGTGTATGAATTTGCTTGTGGCTTCAAGTGAGTGGATTACTTTCCTAGTTTGTTAATGTGCAAACGGGTCAGGTCGATTCTGTCTAATTGGTCAGTATAATTGAGATTTACGTTGGAGGGTGTCAAGACTTATGGCACTTCTACATTATCATGGATTCTACATATCAATATCATGAAAGTGAAGGTAATGACTTTAAATTCGCAGGAAGTCTCTTCGGGGTGAGTATTTTGAATGTTGTAGTTTTGGGGATATTTGAGAGAGTATCAGCGGCTTACGAGCTTTAGACAGTACGATTTATGCTTGGGACTCGTGTAGTGAGACTGAGTTAAGAATTGTGGTATTTTGGCAAGGAAAAGTATCCATTCGAAGGTAAGTGAGAAGGAACTTGGATTATTAGGACAGCTTGGTAGTAGGTCGGATCAGCATGGTAAGGGATATGATTAGTTCTTTGGGAGTTTATGAGGTAGTGAGTTTTCACATGTGTTTCTTGGGAATTCTCTTGGATTTTGGTGACATGCGTAGCTTGGTTAAGTTTGAAGGATTCAGTCCTGACGGTTTGGTGTCGTACAAATGGAATTCGGAGAGTCCTTGATGGTTTCTTCCATGGTTAGAGATGTAGATCTTCTACTGGAATAAGGAGCCTGTGGTGTATAGTGATTTTTCTTATTAGATGAGGTCAAAAGAAAATTTGGCTAGTTGAGTACGTAGTTGCTTATGGATCGGAAGGGATTACGAAGTTCTCATATTTATCATAGTATGGCAGGGTGCATGCGGTATATTGTGTAGAGTTGAGATTTGCATATGTGAGGTCACGGTTCAGTTCTGGAAGGAAGGTCAAAACAAAATTTCTTAGACAACATCGACAGTTTCAGACGACTAGGTAGATGATGTCACTATTGTGTGGCTTGATGAGGGTAGACATTTCAAAAAGGTCGTGTGTGGAGTTAAGGGTACTTCATTGGTACTTTGACGCTCTCTTATTGGATTCGACTGTTGATATTCAAGGTTTCTTGGTGACACATAAAAATTATAAGGGTATCCCTCGTAGTATGAATGAGTATTTGGGATGTGCTATGTGTTCGAGCGGTGGAGTTGAGATCAGATATAGTAATCCGTTCGCTTCATGGACTTCGAGACTAAGAGTTCTCATAAACATGTTATTTTGTGATAGTAAACTGTGAAGATGCGAGCAAAGTTGGTCAGATGTTAGTATGTACCATGATTCAGCCATTGTGAACTTTTGGAAGGTAATCTATCTGTTGTGGATGACCAGAGTTGAGCTAGATTTATTGGTAGACCAGTAGGGGTGTGTGTTCTACACTGAGTCGGAATCTATGACTCCAAATTTCTATTGTTGAGGAATGTACCATTCGATTATGATTGAGTTTATTCATGTTCTTGAGTGATCTATGAGTTACCCTTCGGTGTTGCGGGGAGCGGTGATTATTGGTTATATGCACACATGGTGCTGTTCTAATCGGGCTTTATAGCTAGATTTGAGTAAGCTAAGTATTATGTATTGCAGGATTGAGACATATTGGTTATGCAGTTTCTCATTCGTGTGGCATGGTATCGTCCAGTTTCCCTATGGTTGTGGCAATGCACTTTGAGTACTTGATGTATAATTTTGAATGGTTACTAATTTTGAGCCAAGTGGCTTGTAGTATTTCATGTGGACCAGCGTTTGGATGAGATCGCGCAGTGTAGCGGAGATTATGTAGGGGTATGACATTTAGTATTGGATTCGTATGCATTGATTTTTCACGATGTGTGCCAGGCTTTTGGCATGATGTTGTGATGGTAATTGTTAATGGAAGGATGGCCCTCTCGTGTGAATCTTTTATATAATTTGATTACATGAGGATGTTTCTATTGAGTGCACGAGTTGCACAGGCTATGGCTTCGAATTGTATCGATGTGCCATGTAATCAGAGTGGTCATGTTGGAACGAGAATAGGTTATTGGACCCAGAATGAATATTGTGAATAAGTGTCTACAACATAGTTGGAAGGATAAATATCGGGAGTCGTCTTAGAAATATGTTATAATTCCTGTTTAGGAAGGGGGAGCTTCATGTCTGACTGATTGAACGAATTATTGTTAGTTTCCACGTGTTTCTTTCATCATCGACATTATATGAAAGTGTTAGAGCAAGGCATTTCTTGATAAGAGGTTATGTACCGGAATTGGGTTGTTCTGAGCAGCTACTGTGATTGGGATTTATCGCTATGGGTGTTTGAGTCATGCAGAGTATTATGTGATTTCATCTAGGTGCGTATATGGATTGATTCGGGGTGTTCAGACTTACTCAGTTTATAGTTGTGGAATTTTGATCTTGCAAGTTTTTTCAGAAGTGGAAATTTGGTTCTAAGGTTCATGGGTTAGGGTTGGATTGCGAAATTTCAACGGTGTTGTGCTATTGGACCTATATGGGATAGGGTGACACGGGATCACCACCGGGTATATGCATGGTAGGCTACGTGGCAGTTTGATGGTGTTGGAGAACAACTCCTGGCACGTTCGAGGACGAACATATGTTTAAGTGGGGGAGGAAGTAACGACCCTGCCGTTCGTTCCGTGAGATTAGTACCATTTCCCCCGTTTTTGCTTTATGGTATGTTTCTTAACCTATATATGTTGTGTTGGGTCGGTTGGTTCGGGTTAGGAGTGGTCGTGGTGAGAACTGAGACACTTAGTCTCTTAAATTAGCTTAATAGTTGAAAAAGAGTCAACCGGGAGTTGACTTATTGGTAAACGACCTCGGAATGTGGATTTTAGTGATCGCATAGCTTTGTTAGGTAATTTGGGACTTAGGAGTGGGTTCAGAATGAAGTTTTGATGTCCGGTGTAGAATTAGGCATGAATTGGCAAAAGTTAGTTTTTGGCGATTTCTGGTCGGCAGTGGAAAATAGGCTATCGGGGTCAGACTGGAATTCCGGAATTTGAAGCAGGTTCGTAATGTCATTTTGGATATGTGTGCAATTTTGCAGGACAATCGGATGTGTTTTGGTTGGCTTCGGCATCATTGGCGAAATTTAGATGTTTTGAAGTTCATAAGCTTGAATTTGATGTAATTTTGGTGTTTTTGCGTTGTTTTTGGTGTTTCAAAGGCTCGACTAAGTTTGAATGATGTTATGGGGTGTGTTGGTAGGATTGGTTGAGGTTGCGAGGGCCTCGGGTGTATTTTGTATGCTCAAACGGGCATTTTTTATCTTAAGGAGTCTCTTGCTTTTCTGGTGTTTGAGCAGCAGGGTTTTCTTCAATGCGATCATGTGAATTCATCCGCGATCGTGTAGAGTAAAAGTTTGAGGTAGGCAAATTGTTCTATGCGATCGCGTAATAAGGATTGCGATCGCATAGGTTGGGCATGTGAAGCAGTGTGATCGCGTGGCCATTGGTGCGATCACATAGAGGTTTTGAGGCGCGTGTGTGGGATGGAGAACGCGTAGAATGTCTGGCTTGTGCATCGTGATCGTGTGGCTGGAGTCACGATCGCACTAAAGGAGTTATATTGCTGGGCAGAATGTTTTAAAAGGCCATCTTTGCGAAATTAGTTCATTTTTCCTCCATTATTGAACGGGTTTGGATCTCTTTGAGAGGATTTGAAGAGGAAATTGAAGGGAATCACTTGGAGGTAAAATTTTTGACTTCATAACTCGTTTCTATGTCATTTTCTAAGTAATTAAACCGGAAATTTGTTGAATTTAAACCCAAAATTTGGGGAGGTTTGGTGCATGGGAATTGGAAATTTCTTTTGATGACTTGAGTGGGCAATTGTAGTCCGATTTTGGTGTTCTTGGTATGTATAGAATCGGGGGAGGATGAGGATTCTAGTGATGTAAATTTTATCGAATTCCATGACATGGGCGCGGGGCTCCGGTTTGGCCGAACTTTGAGAATTGTGTCTAAATTGATAGTTTTCGATTGGGTTTTGTTCCTTTAGCGTATATTGATGATGTTAACCCGATTGTGGTAGACTATGAGCATTTGGGAATCGATTTGAGGGGCAAGAGCATCGTAGAATAGTACTTTGGCCCTGGTGGAGGTAAGTAATGGCTATAAATCTTATCTTGATGGTATGAAACCCCAAACTTAGTATTTATCACTGCTTTTAGAATGGCGCACATGTCGGATGACGAGTATGTGGCATGCACTGATTTTTTGATTAGACTTGGTCCTCTCCGCGGCAACTATTGAGTTGCATATTTTACTCTAAATCATATGTTAAATTGTGTTCCAAAACTATTGATATATTGGGGCTATAAGCCATGTTTGGGGCCTCGTGCCGACTTGTTTAGACCCCTTGGGGGCTTTTTACTGCTATTTCCTCACTGTTGATTTATGATTTACACTCAATCAAGTTATGCTTAACTGATTTCGAAACTCAGCCTTATTTACACTATTTTGAGATATAAAATGATGTTTTTGGGTCCAGACCCCATTTTACTGATATGCCCGAGGGGCTTTTTAGAGGTTCTGACTGAGTAAGGCCGAGGGCCTGATTGTGAGGATATGATACGCCACGAGGTGGCTTGATATTAGAGCTTGGGATGAAGGAGCCCCTCTGGAGTCTGTACACGCCCCCAGTGAGCGCATGTACCTACTGAGTGCGAGTGCCGAGTGCCGAGTGCCGAGTCATGAGTGATTGGAAGGCATGAGTGACTGTGAGGTATGCCCGAGGGGCTGATTATGAGTGATTGTGAGTTATGCCCCAGGGGCTGATTATGAGTGACTATGAGGCATGCCCTACGAGCAGGTTCTGATACATGTTTTTGCCTGAGGGGCTACTTATGATTTTACCACTTTCACTCTGAACTTATGAAATATGTTTTTCCTGAGGGGCCTTTTTACGAATTTTATCATTTTACACTAAACTTCTTGGATGTTATGTTGAAACTATTGGCAAGTATACTTCCAAATTATTTTTCTGAAATCGTCTTTTAAGCGTGATGATTTAACGTATACATTGTTGGAAAGAAAGGTTGTGCTTATTGTGAAATGATGATTTGTTTTTATGTGTTTCTTACTGCTCTGACCTGATTTATTTTCATTACTACTGAGTTGGTGTACTCACATTATTCCCTGCACCTTGTGGGCAGATCCAGGTGTTAGGGCAGAGTGAGCTGTGTATCTGTTCCAGAGATTTCTCGGAGATTTTGCGAGGTAACTGCATGCGTCCGCAGTCCTACTCTCTCCTGCTTACTTTATAGAATTTATTTTGTTATTTTATGTAGATGCTCATGACCAGTGACTCCGGGATGTCAGGGGTTGTATTTAATATTCAGTATAGCTTTAACTATTTTAAAAATGTTTGAAAGAAACCTTTATGGGTTATCGTTTTAGTGAAGAAGTAAATGGAAGCTTATTGTGATTTGAGTGTAGTTTTGGCTGGCCTAGTTCCACGATAGGGGCTATCACGACTGGCCTAGATTTTGGGTCGTGACAGAAATGAAATAGAACAGCAACTTGCAGGAAATAAATACGGAACCCAGTTATCTTGCCAGTACTCAACTATAACCAATACTTAAGAAAGTTTCAATGCTATAGAATAAAATCATAGTAGCGGCAGAATACATAAGCAACAAAATGATGCGACGCACATCCCAATCCCACCATATAATCAGTAACAACATGAACATTCATCCTTATTTCTCTTGTTGCGGCGTGCAACCCTATCCCATCAGTCCATCCTTATTACTCCTAAATATATCACCCTTATTCCTCCTGTTGCGGCGTGAAACGCGATCCCACATGTCCACCCTTATTACTCCTTGTTGCGGCGTGCAACCTGATCCTACCAGACAATCACCAATCACACAATAAGAACAAGTATTTCATAATTTAGCTCAAATCCCTCCACAACATTTATGCCTCAAACCAATGCAAACGGAAATCTAGACAATTATGAAACCTCGTCAATTAATGCTACACAACGAGCCCAATAAAATATGTACCATGAAACACCGATAAACCAATATTAAGCTAATTATGTAGTACCATGAACTACGGAAGAATTTATACCTTCAATAAAGAGAACAACATCTAATAAGAAGCAATTAAACATGGAAGCACCAATGAGCATGTAGCAGTTAAGGCAGAAAAATAATATATATTAGGAATGGGGAAGGAAACATGCTAAACAGATAGTTTGGCGGTGCATAGGTACTCTCCATCTCACCTATACGCCACACACATGAAATTTCACATAGAAATTAAGTCGGGGATTCCTAATCCCTCAATTTGAAGTTAGACCAAACACTTACCTCAATCCGACGGCTAACTCAACGCTCAATTATCACTTTTCCTCTATTTCCACATTCGAATCACTCGTATCTAGTCAATATCAATTTGATAACATAAATTATCGCTAAATGAAATAACTTTAATGACTAATTACATATTTCCCAAATTTTCCCAAAAAGGGTTAAAAATTGACCCTGGGCCCGCTTGGCCAAGCTCGAGGTTCGGAGAAAAATTCGTTTACCCATTCACCCCCGAGCCCGAATATGTAATTAGTTTCGGAATCCGGCCCCAAATCGAGGTCTAAATCCCAAAATTTGTAAAATTCCCAATTCCCCTAAAATCCCTAATTTCTACCCTTAAAGAACAAGATTTAGGCCTAGAAAGCCAATGGGTGTTGACGGATGTTGAAAAGAATGAGTTTAGGAACATGAACCTATGATTTGGTGTTAAATTCCCACTTCAAAAATCACCCAAGGTCGAGTTCTATGGAAGAAATATGAAATTTTGGTCAAATCCCCGTGTTGGTTCTGTTTTTAATACGCTGGGCAGGCCTTCATCGCGTTCGCGAGAGGCCTGTCGTGATCGTGATACACAACGGTCTAAGGCCTTCACGTTCGTGAGCCCTTCTACGCGTTCGCGTAAGCAAACTCCCACCATGCCATCGCGTTCGCGACCCAATGGTCGTGTTCGCGTAAAAGAACGTTACTCCCCTCCCCAGGTGCCTTAACCGTCGCATTCGCGGGAGACTGATCGCATTCGGGAAGGGTACCAGCCCCAGTGCTTTGCGTTCATGACCAGTACTTCATGTTCGTGATGAAGAATTTTCTCCTCATCCTAGTTTACACTTCGCGATCGACAAGCACAAAATACTTGTGCACCAGCAACAGGAAAGCATCAGAATTCTCTAAGTCTGAAACATCTCGTAGACTATCTGAAACTCACCGGAGCATTCGAGGCTCCAAACCAAACGTGCGCACAAGTCTGAAAAATATCATGTGGACTTGCTCGTGCGATCAAATCGCTAAAATAACATCTAAAACTACGTATTTAGCATCAAAATCAATGAAATTCTCAAGAACACTTAAAGTTTCTATTTTCTCAACCGAGGGTTCGAATCACGTCATATAAACTTCATTTCTCACCAAATATCACATACATGGTTTAGATGTTATAATAGACCTGTACCGGGATCCGGAACCAAAATACGGACTCGATACCATCAAAGTCAAGCATAAATCACATACTTTAAAACCATATATTTTTCTGAAATTCAATTTTAGTCAAAAATTCATTTTTCGGGCTATGGACCTCGGAATTCGATTTCGGGCATACACCCAGATCCCATACTTTATTAAGTACTCACCGGGACCGTCAGAACACTGGTCCAGGTCTGTTTTCTCAAAACATTGACCAAAGTCAACTAAAAATAATTTTAAATTTCCAGATATTATTATTTCTACTATTTTCCAGATAAATGCTTTCCGAACATACGCCCGGACTGTGCATGCAACTCGAGGAGGAAAGTTATAAGTTTTTTAAGGCTGATAAGCATGGAATAAAGTCCTAAACACAAGATGACCCCATTGGGTCATCAAAAGAGTGAGTCGCAAGCAACATGTGACTTTTGTGGAATGGGACACCCTACACATGAGTGTCAAGCTTCAACTGAGGAAGTTAATGATGTGGGAACTATAATAGAGGAAACTACCAAGGTGGGAACAATAATAATGCTATGGGTCAAAGACATCTAGGTTTTTCTTGGAGTTCACCTAGTGGGAGTTTAAACTCGTGGTAGAAAAATAATGCTAGACCCTGGGTCGATGACCACCAGGTGTTCAGAACTAGTCGATTAAGTAGTACCAACAATAACAGTCACAACAGTCAAATCAATCTAGTATGGAAGATCTCATGAAGGCGTTCATCAATAAATCAGATGAGAAATTTGAGACTCAGGGCATAGCCATTCGGGAACAGGGCACGACCATCCTTAATTTAGAAATACAGATGGAACATATTGCAAACTTGTTATCTGAGAGGTACTCTTCCCTCTGACATAGAAAACAATCAAAACCATATCTCTAAGAAGTGGCAAAACATTAGCTGACCCAGTTGTGAAAACTAGACCGGAGGTGGTGAACAAGAAGACCGAAACACTAGAAGAGCAAACGAGTGATGAACAGAAAGCCAGAGTAGTAGGGTGCAAGAGGAGATTGAAGAAAGTAGACACATGCCAGCTCTGTCATTCCCTCTACAAATGAAGCAGGAAAATTTAGATAAGTGCTTTGGGAGGTTCTTGGAGATGCTCAAGCAACTTTATGTGAACATTTCCTTAATAGAAGTGCTCACTCAGAAGCATGCTTATGCTAAGTTCTTGAAGGAAATCTTATCCAGCAAGAGGGAATTAGAGGAGACAATAGTGGTCAAGTTGAATGCCCACTGCAGTGCTATATTGCAAAATACAATTCCTCAAAAGTGTGGGGACCCAAGAGACTTCGCCATATTGTGCTCCTTGGGGAATGAGAAATTCGACAAGGCTCTTTGTGATTCTAGAACATCTTTAAATGTAATTGTTTTGTCTGTGTTTAGGAAACATTAAGGTGGGATTTGAGTGATCAAATCCATACCAATGTCCACATTAAGGTGGGCTTTGGGTCATCAAGTCCCTACAACTGGCTGACAAGACAACCATCTAGCCCAAAGGAATTATCGAGGATATTCTGGTATGTGTGGACAAGTTTGTGTTCCCCATGGACATGGAGGTGAACAAGGAGGTGCCTCTAATTCTAGGGAGTCCTTTTCTATGTATAGGTAGAGATATTCTTGATATCTACGAGGGACAACTTATGCTTAGAGTGGGTAATGAGAAAGTGGTGTTCCAGATGAAGAGAATGATGAAATACTCCAATGAAGCAGCATCTGCATACTCGTGTTTCAAGCTCGTTATTGTTGGGGTGTTGGCTGAAAAGTATAAGTTTGACAAACTTGTGAGGATACTCTAGACAGATGTATTTCTTAGTCTAGCACAGTAGAGGAAGAAGATACTGAAATAAAGAAATAGTCTGAAGCTCTTGAGACAGAGAATCGAGTGGTTGATGAGGAGGTACTAGAAAAGGAGGCTTCTAAGCATAGTATGAAATTTAAAGTCCTACCTACTCACTTGAAATATGATTTTCTTGAAACTAACAATTTTCTTGTAATTATTTGTGCTTACTTGACAGGTACAAAGGAACACAAGCTGGTGGAGCTGTTGAGAAAGTACAAGAACGCCATTGGCTGGACCATAGCTGATATTTAAGGAATCATTCCATCCATTTGCATGCACAAAATTCTGCTGGAAGAAAATAGAAAGTCGGTGGTGCAATTCCAATGAGCTGAATAAAAATCTAGAGGAGGTAGTGCACAAGGAGATTATCAAGTTGCTATATGAGAGAGTGATTTTCCCCATATTTGATAGCCAATGGATCAGCCCGGTGCAAGTTGTACCTAAGAAAAGGGTTATGATAGTTGTGAAGACTGAAGACAATGAATTGATCCCAACAAGAACAGTCACTGGGTGGAGAATGTACATTGATTATAGAAGACTGATTGATGCGACAAGGAAAGACAACTCCCAACTTCCATTCATTGATCAGATGCTCGAGAAAGTGGTTAGACATGGTTGTTATTGTTTCTTGCCCCAGAAAATATTTAGAAGACTATATTCACTTGTCCGTCAGGTAGTTTTGCTTATAGGAGGATACCATTTGGGTTGTGTAATGCACAATTCACTTTTTAATGGTGTATGATGTCTATATTCTCCGATCTAAATGGAAGTGTCTAGAGGGATTCATGGATGATTTCACTCTATTTGGTGATAATTTTGATGACTGTTTGAAAATTTTTGAGATTGTGCTTGAGTGTTGCAAAGACACTCACCTGGTTCTTAACTGGGAGAAGTGCCATTTCATGGTGAAAGAGGGAATTGTTCTGGCCACAAAGTGACAGCACATGTCATCGAAGTTGGCAGAGCAGAGGTTGATGTAATTGCTAGACTTCCTCCACTGACTTCTGTGAAGAGCATCAGGAGTTACTTGGGACATGTTGGGCTCTATAAAAGGTTCCTCAAAAACTTTTCCAGGATTACCAAGCTGTTGAATGCATTGCTAGCGAATGATGTCAAGTTTATGTTCAATGTGGAGTGATTAAGAGCATTCGAATTGATAAAGCAAAAACTTGTGAGTGCTCCTATTATGGTAAGACCTGATTGGAGCCTGCCATTTGAAATAATGTGTGATGCTAGTGATGTAGTTGTTGGGTCAGCTCTGGGGCAAAGAAAAGATAAGATGTTTAGGCACATCGACTATGCTAGAAGAATGTTGAATGATGATCAAGTAAACTATGCCACTACTGAGAAAGAGTTCTTCGATGTAATTTTTGATTTTGACAAGTTTAGATCATATCTTGTGGGGAGTAAAGTGATTGTGCACACTGATCACTCAGCCTTGAAATATTTTTTAAGCAAGAAGGAGTCCAAGCCGCGTTTGATGCGGTGGGTGTTGTTGCTCCAAGATTTTAACTTAGAGATCAAAGGTAGGAAGGGAACATAAAATCAAATCGCAGATCATCTATCTCGACTTGAGAGTGGAAATAAGGGAAGAGTTCCCCGATGAGCAGATTTTCTCCATTACTGCAATCTATGAAAGACCGCCTTGGTATGCTGATGTAACCAAATGTTTATCTAGTGGATAGTTGCCGCGTGACCTCTCTCATGATCAAAGAAGGAAGCTTCAAGGTGAGGTAAAATTTTTTTTTTGGAATGAACCTTTCTTGTTTAAACTATGTGCACCTGGTGACATTCATAGATGTGTACCTGAAGGAGAGATGGCAAGAAATCTGTCTCATTGCCATGATGGAGCAGCTGGAGAACACTAGGGTGGAAATCGAACTGTAGCAAAGGTCATGGAAGCCAGTTTCTATTGACCTACTCTGTACAAAGACGCACGGGCGTATGTAGCTGCATATTACAAGTGTCAAAGGGCATGTAGCATTAGTATGAGGGATGAAATGCCTCTAAACTCCATTCTGGTATGTGAAATGTTTGATGTGCGGGGCATTGACTTCATGGCTCCATTCCCATCGTCTCATTCTTATGAGTATATCCTAGTAGCCATCGACAACATCTCTAAATGGGTAGAAGAAATCCCGACTAGGACCAATGATGCTCGAGTGGTGTATGAGTTCTTACGGAAGAACATCTTTACCCACTTTGGGACACCTCGAGTGATTATAAACGACAATGAGTCACACTTTGTGAACAAGCAATTTGCTGCATTGTTGTCCAAGTATGGGGTCACACACAAAACAGGAACCCCATACCATGCCCCAACTAGTGGGCAAGTTGAAGTGGCTAACCGCGAGCTTAAACGAATTCTTGAAAAGACGGTTAGTTTCTCTCGTAAGGATAGGTCTATGAAGTTGGATGAATCTCTATGGGCATAAAAACTGCATTCAAAACAACTATAGAGACTTCACCATTCAAATTAGTGCATAGAAAATCGTGTCATCTACTTGTTGAGATAGAACGTAAAGATTATCGGTCAATTAAGTTGCTTAATCTTGATCTTAGTCTTGCATGTGATCACAAGTTGGCGTAGATGAATGAATTGGAGGAGTTTAGACTAGACACGTATGGAAGTGCGTAGATTTTTATGGAGAAGACAAAGAGGTGACATGATCATCTGATCTAGCCAAAGGAGTTTCATGAAAGGGACAAAGTCTTGCTATACAATAGTAGACTTAGGTTGTTCCCCGGAAAATTCAAGTTAAGATAGACAGGTCTGTATGTGGCGAAACATGTCTCACCATATGGAACCATTGAGGTCAAAGATGAGGAAGGAAATGAGAGCTTTAAACGGGCACGTATTGAAACCATACATTGTTGGAGGATTTGACAAGAAATCCTCCATAATCGTGATCAAATGAGCCTAAGTGGCGGAGTTAAGCTGACGGCTATAACTCAGAAGTACTTTTAACCCTTTTTCTTGCTTTTGTATAGTAGTTTAGATTATTATAGATTAGGAATAATAGATTTTAGGAGTTTTGGTTTTTGGTTGGACAGGTATCAACATGAATTGGATACAAAATAAGTACATAAAAGAGTGGAGGTGCAACCCATGGGCTAAAAAAAATGGCGAAACTCTAAGAAAAATGGCATCCGAGCCACGTGGGACGCTGCACCTTGCGCCGCGCTAGGCCAAATAAGTAAGCCTGATAAAAAGTCGACCTCTCTGATAAAGTCCACTGCTGCACCACGCGACATGGTAGTGTAAATTTCGGCCAGTTAGAAAAAAAAAGAAGAGAAAATCAGATTTTTTTTTAAACCAAAGCCACGCCCAGACCCCCTTTTCTGTCTATTCCCATCTCCTATTCCCCCTTTATCTCTCATGCCTTTACTCTTTCTTCTCATTCCTCTTTAACCCCCCCCCCCCCCCCCCCCCCCCCCCTCCCAAATTTCGCCTTTCTTCCCCAAATTTCTTCCAACTTCAAGTCTCCCCAGCCTCCTCCATAGTCGAGATGAGTAATTTTGTCCCGTATTTTCTCTTTATCTTTGTTTTTTTTGTAGTTTTAGCTAAATCTAGTTATTCTTCCCTAACCCTAGGTCGTTCTTCATTTTCTTTAGTTATTCTTCATATGTTGGCCGAAATTGTGCTTGCTTTTGTGGGGTTTTCAGTGTTCTTATGATTGTGGATGTTTTTTGGTATATCTTCGTGGTGTTGGCGTTATTTTGTGATGAAGTTTTGTGGAGGGGGTCTTTTTGGACCAAAGTTAGAGCCCTTGTGGGATGTATTTTGTGCTTCTTATGAAATTGTTATGTTGTGATGACGTTATCATTGTGTTGTATGATGTGGTTGGTGTAAAATTGTGGGTGATGCATGCTTAATTTAAAGTTGAAGAAAATATTGACACTAGTGCCTATCACATGTTTGAAGTATGAGCACAAAGTTGACTCTTGTGACTTAGTAATGAACTTGTTGATGGATGATAAGTGTGGGGTGGGATGTCATATTATTATTTTATAAAATTGTGACGTGTTAGCCCCGAGTGCTAATCGGTTGATCACCCCATGCTATTGTGTTATTTGTTGCTATTTGTGGTGCCCATGCTATATGCGTGTGTAGTTTGGTAGTATAACATCTTGAGTTTTCTTTTCATAGTTACTAGTTTAGCTTCTTGATTTTGTATTTTACAATTGTAATGCTAGGTTGTGTTATTATAATGTTAGTAGGTGGTTTGGCAAGTTATTAATACTTGTGATGAGCTTTCAATGGGGTAGTCTAAGCCCCGGTATACGTTGTACTTGTGAACATGCCAATGACATAAGTGTGGGGTGGTACCCTGTTTGTCTTGCCTGTTGTTCTATATGTTGTGGCTAATTATGTTCATCTTGTGTAGGTATAATGTCTCGCCGTTGCAGTAAATGTGCTAGCACTGGTGCCTCTGGGTTTGCATCTACTAGTTAGAGAGGAGGTAGGCGGGCACCACCCGCTGCCCCAGTGGAGGAGGAGATTGAGTTCATTGACCTGGATGCTGTCGAGGTCTTAGAGTGAAAGGTTGGAATCAGGGTTGTCCCATCCTACGCTAGATATTGGTTCAGGACATTCGTCCCTGTTGTGAACCCACAACCCGAGGTTGCTATAGATGATAGAAATTTGTCCCAGTAATATAACGCGATCTATAACAACATTCGGGCATTTGGTTTTGAAAGTTGTTCCATCCTGCTAATGCGGTGAACGTGAAATTGGTCAAGGAGTTTTATGCCAACTGCAACCTGAGGCCAGTCTGGATGATGTGTACGAGATGCTGGTACTAGGTAAAGTGATCCCCTTCTCTTCCCAAGTGATCAATCGGATTTTGGGTTTCACAGAACACTCCTACAATCGTTTTTAGAGGTTTCTTCGTTGGCTGGACTATCCTGATATCCGGTGACAACTATGTGGAGTGACTTTTCTGCCCATGGATGCAGGATGCTAATGAGTACCACAAGGACATGAAGAAGAGCACATTCCAGCATCCAGTCAGGGTTTTTCTATGGCTGATCAATGCCAAAATTGCGTACCTAGAGTGACACTGATGTCTCACGGGTAAAGGTGTATTTGATCTATGTCTTCTTGACCAGGATGAGGTTCGATCTTGGAAAAATGATGCTGGAGGACATGGTGAGAGTGCGACTATTTGGGGCCCATCGCCTATATTACCCGAGTATGATCACTCGGCTCTTGCGGGTGTACCATGTGGAAGAGGAGTTTCATTATGACCAGATGATCCCGATGCCGCAGCCTATTAAGGACTTTGATGTCATGACGGTAATAGACACTCCTGATGCTACTATTACTATGGGCTAAAGGCTTCTCCGTGTCGAGGAGACACTGTAACTGTTGCTTGCTGATATGAGCCTTTGCACTGATAGGGAGGAGATGGACTTGGATGAGTTGCAATAGGATCATCCCCTCTCGGCTATTACTCAGCAGTGGTTGGGTCTGGCTGAGGTAGGACAACTTCCACCTGATGAGGACGTGAACTCTGTCCCTTCTGATGATGGGGATTACTTGCATACCTCCGAAGGTGCTGATGAATAGGACGAGGGCCTCGGGGAGTCACCTTTTTCACTCTTGTTTTATTATTTTGCATTAAGGACAATGCAATCTCTTTAGTGTAGGGTGGGGTGCTCCTATTTGCCTGTATTTGTTATTTTCTATTTTCCATTTGGCTTTGTTTGAACTGTTTCTTGCTTTATTAGACAATGTGGCTTGTAATTATAACTCTAAATTTCATTTGGCCTATAATAGTTGATAACTATAATTGTTTAGTTGCATCTCTTCCCAACGATGGATTTCATCGAATGGCTTTTTGAGGGATTTGAAGTCAAACGAGAAAAATACAAAAAATCCAAAAATTTGAAATTCCAAAAATATGCCTTATTTTTATTTTACTTTCTTAGGTAGTGTAATAGTTTCCCCTTGATTTTTTTGTTCCTCGGTTCTTTTTCAAGGGTTTTCATTTGAACCAGGTGTAGTTAGCTTTTTCTTTTTGTAGGAATAAAGAAGCTTGAGTCATAATTCTAACTTGAAGCAATTTTCCTTAACAACGTTCACCTTGAGAGTGATGAGTGCCTTAGTTGTGACGCCTAGGTTCATCTCTTGACTTATGTATTGTAGTGCCTTAAATTGATTGATTATGCTTAACTTCTTTGACTAGAGAGTCAGAATAGATCCGATCCTAAGTGAGTTATGTGCTACTGCATGTGTGAGGTTTAGTGATATATTGTGCATGTCAGTTGAGGTCTAGAACTTGCCCCGTGTGTTTGCAAAGAAAAATAGCAGTCTTGTTCAGTCTAGGAAGTGATATAGACATTTCATTCTTGAGCCAATTATATGCTCGTGACCCGCCTAATTGTTGTATATTCTAGTTAGCCCCTTTGAGCCTGTAATACTATTTATTTGGCAACTACACTACAAGCCTGACCCCTTTTTTTGAATTGACTATTTGTTTGAACATGTTGCCTCTTGTGAGCACTTGATCGTTATGAGCTTATTAAAATCTAAGTGGAGGTATGGTTGGGTTTTTGAGTGAAACTATTGAAAAAAAATGGTGTATTGTTAGAAACAATTGTGAGAGCCACTTGTAATGAATTGAGAAAAAAGAAGAATTGTTTGGCAAAAAAATATCAGAACTTAGAAAAGATAAAAAAAATTGTGCTTGAATATAGAAAGAGAGAAAATATTATTCCTTGCTAGTGGTAAATATTGCTTTGTTGTGCTAAAATATTTGGGGTCTTGGTGTTATTATGTTGTGAAGGTTGGGGAGCGATTCAACATAAGTGTGGGGTTTATATTGTTAATTTTTATGTATTAGAGTGCTCAAGGAGGTGTAGTCACTATTATCCAAATTGCATCATACCCATATCGCAGCCTACATTACAACCAAAATAATCTCCCACTTGATCTCTGACCGAATGATCTCAATTAATAGAATATTAGACTACGGGCAAGCCTATGGTGCATTTTCTATGGCATATGAATTTTGTTTTTAACATTGAGTGGATTCTTTCTATCTTGAGTTCTTATTTGTTCTTGAATTTGTTGTGTGTGGAACTACTCTTTAATTTTGGTGTGAGGGTACACGACTTGCGAAGGAAATGTAATGACTTAGGCCTCTATGTTAGAATAAGTGAGAAGGTTGTGAAAAATGCATGTTGCTTTTGAGTCGGGTTTTGAGGCTAGGATGTTATACGAGGCTGCTTAGCCTGCTTTATATATTCTTGGCATGATGCGTTAAGGAAGTTATTTGATAAAAATGTCATCTCTATGTGAAGTGTAATTTGATTTCTCGAGGACGAGCAATGGTTTAAGTGTGATGTGTTGATGGTAGGCTAGAAACCCGTTTTAGCTGTATTTTACACTCTAATTACTGTATTTTACTTGTTTTTGAGCTTAAATGATGGTGATTAGCACTTATTACATGTTTTATGTCTTGTAGGAAGTGATTGAGATAAAAGATAAATTGTAGCTAAATTGAAAATTTTGGATCTTTGAAGTCTGAGTAAAAGCCCGAGGAATTAAACCGGGATCGCGTTTGGAGGTTGAGGACCAAGTTCGGATATCAAAAAGTGAAAGAAATAAGTTACTCTAAGAAAACTACACTACCACACCGCATGGGGCACCGCAAGGGCGGCATGGCAGTGTAAATTGGGTTTGACAGAAGTTTGACATGGTCTTTGATAATTCCCACAAGCACGCTGCATGGTGCGACACTAGGCGCGGCGCGCCTGTGCATTTTTCCCAGAGTATTTTCTTGTTTCAGCTTGGAAAGGGTAGTTTTGTCTGGACCCACTTATACACGGTATAATACACCAAAAATACGTTTTGAAGGGACTTTTGACCTACGAAAGATTTGAGAAGCAACTACGACAAGGAGACACAAGAATTTATCAATATTTCAACCAATAGCATTGATGTTTTCTATGTTTTTGTACTTTATTGAGATGAATTTCCAATGCTATGAAGTAATTTTCCTTAGGGTGTTGAAATTTATGGTGTATTGATAACTTGATTAGGGATTTGATTCTTGAGAATTGTTTGAAGTAATTGATGGAGCTTTAAATCGTATCGTATTGTGAATTTATTTATTATTTTGCATAATCGAAAGTCCAACTTTATATTAATATTTTTACATCATATTTTTAGTTTAATTTAATGGTTCAACTAGGTGATTGAAAGAGCCTCTTAAAATATTAATCGAACTAGAAAATAGGAAAATATTCGTGAGAAGTTACCCTTTAGACAAAAACTATCATTTTATTCGTTTCAATTGTTCAATGTTCTCCAATTGGATTAATGAATGAAATTAACGTTTAATCAAAAGAGGAACATTAACTTCAAGTGAGATTTAGTTATCTGTTGAATTTGTTAGAATCAACAGTATTATAGAGTGAACTAATTAATGAATTGGATCTCGAGGCAATTCTCTTGCACATGTCTAACCAATTACACTTATTTCTCTCATTGATATTTCTTTGTTGCTCATTTGTTGTCTTTCGTGATCAATTGTTAATTACTTAATTTTTTGTAATTAATCGTAGTTGATAACCATTCAATCAAGTATTAATTATCCTGGGTAGTAATTAACTAAAGATGATTCGAATACTGTTTAAATTCAATCCATGTGCATACGATAATTTACCTATACTATCTTTGACTAGCGAGCAATAATTTGTGTTGTTTTGCACTCGTCAGTTATGGTCCACAAATGCGGACTTGTATGGGAGCATGGGAGTTCGTAATTATACTAACTATGCAAATAAAAACAAGAAGCTAGTTAACAATAAAAAGGTAAAATAAAACTAATAGTATACAAATATAATACTATACAGACCACAGAGAATCTTCCACCCCACACTTTAAAGAGTGCAGTGTACCCAATGCACAAATAAATAAAAAAATAAATAAATGTGGATAAGAAACTCCTTGAAAGCCCAAAGGCCGAAGCAATAGCAGCTCACGGGGTACTCAGACTTCTCACACGGATGGTACTTTGTGCGGGTATCTCACACTAGTTCCTACCATCTTCCTTGCTTTTGTGCATATTATGGCCTTGTCTTTTTTTGCTTATAATCCTACAAAATAAAAACAGACACTACAAAAATAATATATTAAAAATAAAAATAAAAGAAAGAAGTAAAGCTGGGTTGCCTCCCAACCAGCGCCTAATTTAATGTCATTGATGTGCCGTTGAATTTTGGCACTTTTGATATTAATTACATAGACTTTCGCTCGTATTTTAAAGCAATTAAAGTTATTTATTATGTAGTTTTGGTGTTTTTCAGTATACCAAACTTGAAGAACCAAGAACACGGAAAAGATGACAAAAACCCATAGAAGGGCAGAAATGCAGCAAGTTTGCGACCGCAAAAGTAATGTGTGGGCCGCAGATCAACCGCAGAATGAAGCAGCTATTCCCAGTTTTTGAGAGAGGAGTATGCGGTCTATTATGCGGTCGCATAACTCTTGTGCGGTCCTCATAATGACCACATAAGTGTAAGAAAGAGTTATGCGAGAGCAATTTTACGGCATCATCTGCGATCACGAAATCAATGTGCGGATTCCATAACGGATCTGCGATGAACAATTGGGCAACTAGATACTCAATTATGCGACATAGTTGTAATTATGCGGGCCGCAAAGTGATTCTGTGACCCGTTTCGTGATCACAGTTGTAAACTGTAGGGGTATTTTTGCCATACCCTGATTTTTAGCCCATTATAAATAGAATAACTAGGGTTTTTGTGGGACATGTTGTCTGAAAAATAGGCTACATTTAGAGCATTGAATACACCATTATTTTGGAAGCTTTTGAAGAGATAATCTTGTATATTTGTAAGCTTTATGACTTTATTTATTGCTTTGTTCTTGGATTCTAGTATGGGTAGCTTGTTTTAAATACTAGGGATGTGGACCCTAAATAGGTGTAATGTTAATGGGTGTTTACCACTGAATATATATATAATGATTGATTGGTATTTATTCATTTATTATGCTTCATTTAATGTTGTTGGTTGCAAACATTGATTAATACCATTTCACTCTATCTTTACTTGAAAAAGTATGTTAGAGTTTGGTAGAATTGAATAGCAAAAACTCAAGGATTTAAACCGTGTTTAATAGAATCGCTTAGGAATAAGTGGGTTCTATTTGGAATAAATTGGTTTCTCTTAATTGTAACTCTTTTTTATTTGGAAAAATCATAAAGATAAAATACTACCTAGCTATTGAAAAATATTAGGTAGTCATTTAGAAACCATTTGCATATCAAAGGACCTTCCATTAGAAATATATCATATTAACACTGATATCATTACATTTCATTGATGAGGACACAACCCTAGCTTCATTAATAAAATTAATTTCATTCTCATAACAAAACAGTTTTCTCGATAAGTCATAATTACAACACTCTCTTTTAAGCTAACAGAGTAGGATTACGACTTAAGTCACGTTTCACACTATTCAAGTAACCTTTTCACAGATATTCCCTGTGGGATTTGACCCAACCTAGTTGGGTTATTATATTTGGCATCGACCACCTTACACCACTTTACTTTATGTTTCTTCTATTCTATCCCACTTTGCTTGGTGTCACTAGTTAAACATGGGCGAGCCGGAAGAAGAAATATTTTTGCGGATATAGATGAGTATATTAAGGATACAAATGCCATTGTCCCTCTAAGAGGTGATGTTTCCACCTTCAAGGTGGAGCAAAGTCTAATCCTAATGCTCAAGGCAGAAGGGTTTTTCTGAAATTCCACAGATGATGATCCGACACAACATCTCGAAAATTTTTGGGTATAAGTGCGATGCAAAAGAAAATTCATGTTTCAGATGATTCCCTAAGGTTGAGGGTTTTTAGGTACTTTCTAGCTGGAGACGCAAGACAACCATCCAAAATATACCACCTAATTCCATTCATTGTTGGCCCGAACTTGTCCGAGCTTTCCTAGCAAAATGGTTCCCGCGAAGCAAGAAGTCTGAGCTCCGAGATAAAATTTTCTTCTTCAAGCAATTACTGGGAGAGCATCTACATGAGCCATGGTATCGATTCAAGATATATCTAGTGAGTTCACCGAATCATGGTTTTTCGGACAACATCTTGTTAGAGAAGTGTTATATGGGCTTGGATCCTATGAATATTTCCATAACCAAAAATGCAGTTGATGGATCCTTTATGAATTAAATATATTCAAGGATCACACAAATACTTGACAAGATGGCAGAAAATAACCAAGCTTGGCACTCGGAAGACACCACGGGTGGAGTTTCATATGGTACTCCTTCCTTTACCAACATGATTAAGAAGAACCAATAAAAAGATCAAGTAATCGTCGGGATTGCAACCAACATCAATGTGTTGACAAAGATGGTCACTGAAAGCAAAACTAAAAAGGTGAATGTTGTTGAAGATGTGCAACCCTTTTCAAATGAGGATTACGAAGAAGAAAATTATGTGAACAACTCTCAAGGTGGTTATCAAAGACGACCCTACCAAGGTTCAGGACAACAAAACCAATGGAGGTCCAACCCGCAAAGGCAAGGCCATCAACATTGACGAAATGATAAAGGTAGTCCAAATCAAAGTAATTGGAGTAACAACAAAAACTTTTCAAATCGGAGTTCAAACCCCTATGTTCCACCAAAGGGGCAATATTCTAACTCTTTGCATTGGTAGGAAAACTCTTCAAGTGAGTCCAAGTTGGAAAACATGCTTCGAGTGTTGCTAAATCAAGAAAGATCCTACACTTCAATGAAGAACATGAACAAGCTTTTGGGTTCTCACATCGCATCCATAAAAAAGTTAGAAATGTAAACGAGAGATCTATCAAGAGAGCAAAATCCGAAGCAGAAGAGCATGCTCCCAAGTGACCCAATAGCAAACCTAAAAGGTAGTGGGAATGGTTCGACTTCTCATTGTATGGAAATAACAACTCTAAGTGGGAAACTACTTCAAAGAGAAAATGAACAAGTGGTCGAAGTGGAAGATTCTGAACAAGAAGTTGAGGTGCCAATTGTTGTTGAAGCTGAGAGACACCCAAAGAAGGTGGACATTCAAGAAGTGAACCGCGAAGAGGCTAAGGAAAATGTAAAAAGAGACACCAAAAGCTCTGTACCAATTCCTAGGCCTCCTCCTCCCTTCCCTCAAATACTTTCTAGTAGGGTTGATGATAGCAAACTTGAGAAGTTCTATGACATTCTCAAGCAATTATCAGTAAACATTCCATTTGTGGAAGCATTTCAAGAGATGCGGGGTTTTTCTAAGTACTTGAAATTCTTGATCAGTAAAAATAAAACCACCAAGAATTAAGTGGTGAATGTGACTCACCGGGTTAGTTATATCACTTCAACAACTACCGTCCAAAAGAAGGAGGACCCGGGAGCCTTCACCATTCCACGCACTATCGGGTTACGCGAATTTGCAAAATCTATTATTCATAATGGGGGCTAGCATCAAATTAATTCCTCTTGCTATTTACAAGGAAGTGAGTTTAGGTATGCCTAGGTCTACAAGTATGAGGTTGCAAATGGGAGACCGTTCAATAAAGAGACCGGTGGGAATTGTTGATGATGTTCTTGTGAAAGTGGGGAAGTTCCTCCTCCTTGTCGACTTTGATATCCTTGATTGTGATGTTGATAAAAAAATCCCTATCCTCTTGAGACACCGTTTGTTTCTACCAGTAGAGCACTCATGGATTCAGAATGAAATGAGATTGAGTTCTGAGTTAATGACGAAGAGGTTACCTTTCAAGCGAGTAAGGGTGTGAAGTTTCCACATGCATACAAAAGTATCTCAATCATTGATATTATTGATGAGGTAGATGATACAGTTGAGGTAAAGATGGAAGAAGAATACCTTGGAGGCATTGGAGGCTATTTTGGTAAATTTTGATGGTGAAAATATGGAAGGATACATGGCATCGATAAATGCATTACAAGGGCTTGGTTCCTACACTTATGAACCAAAGAAACTTTGTCTTGACATAGAGATAGAGTCACTCCTCCCGCTAAGCCTTCAATTATCGAGCCACCACAACTTGAGCTAAATCCAGTTCCTTCGCACTTAAGGTATAAATTTCTTGGCTCTAATGAAACTCTACATGTAATATTTTCTTCTTTGTTGAATGATGTACATGTTAAACGCTTGTTGAATACCTTGAGGGAGCACAAACATGCCATTGGGTGGATAACAGCGAACATCTGAGGAATTCCTGTTTGAATTTGTGAGCACAAGATGCAATTGGAGCAAGAGCGCAAACCTAGCATGGAGCATCCAAGAAGGTTAAACCCTTCCATGAAAGAGGTGGTGAAGAAAGAAATCATAAAATGGTTGGATGCCAGGGTTGTCTACCCCATTGCCGATAGTCCTTGGGTGAGTCCAGTGCAATGTGTGCCCAAGAAGGAGGCATGACCGTGATTCAAAATGACAAAAATGAGCTCATCCCAATGAGGATGGTGACCGGGTGGAGAGTTTGCATGGACTACCAGAAGCTCAATAGTGCTACTTGAAAGGACCGTTTCCTTATGCCTTTTATAGATCAAATGCTTGATCGGCTAGCAGGAAGGTCATTTTATTGCTTCTTGGATGGTTATTCTGGCTATAACCAAATCAACATCGCCTTAGAAGATCAAGATAAGACAACATTCACATGCCCGTATAGTACCTTTGCCTTTAGCCGGATGCCATTTGGGGTATGCCATGCCCCGGCCACCTTTCAACGATGCATGATGTCAATCTTCTCGGACATGGTGGAGGTTTCTTAGAGGTGTTTATGGATCACTTTTCTGTAGTTGGTGACTCCTTTGAGCATTGCCTTTAAAACCATAGACAAGTTCTCAAAAGATGTGAGGAAACCAACCTTGTTCTATGTTGGGAAAAATGTCACTTCATGGTGGACGAGGGTATTGTTCTTCTAAGGCCTCGTTAAAATTTCCTAATGATTTAAGATTTTAAAATGCGCCAGCAATATCTGGGAATAATGTTTTCGAGTATTAAAGGAGACCAGTGGGATAGAACCACATCATTTTGAAATGAAAATATATGCTTAAGGTATGTTAGAACATATTAAGGAGGTTTGTGAGTGGGAAGAATTTGTGTGGAACAAGTTGGGTATATTAAGTGGAAAGAATGTCTCAATTTTCACAAAACCATACTTTAAGTGGGGATTACTCTCATAGAAAAAAGATATTTTCCATGAATTTTATCTCTTAATCATAGCCCTTCGAGTATGGTTTCAAATGCATCAAATCATTTGTCATTGTATATTTCTACAAGAAATTATGATCAAATTACTAAAATAAGGTAGATAGAATGAAGAAAGTCTTGCTAAGTGTTTAAGCCTTAAATCGCGCCTCGAGATCTCCACATCTTGGTTGTATACCTGTATGGCTATGGATGAGGTTAACATTCTTTAATCATGGTTTCATACTTATATGAAGATTTGGAAGTGAATTGTAGTATACACCATAGCAAGGTATCGAAGGAGAGTAAGTTGGAAAGCATGAAATATAGAAAGGATTCTACTAGGGAGCTCGTCTGAACTCGTGCGCCGCACGGGTTTGAACGATCTCCGACCCCCAACAATTTCAAAAAAACAGAAAAGTATTGCCCCATCACACGAACTTCAACGAGAGCTCGTCCATGTCCGCGCGACGCACGAGGATGCACAAGCTAATCCCGAAGCCTTTATATTGAGCATTTCGGTAGCTCACTTCCCCCACTCCTCTTGGCCGATTCATGGAGCCTCTCTCCACTCTCTCTAGACCTCCAACACATCCCATCTTCAAGGTGAGTAATACCTACTAGTTTGATATTTCATTCCATCAATTCCACCCTACAACTAACCAAATCCATCATGGAATCATTAGATTTTCAAGGATTCTTCCCAAGAGCTCAAGTGAGGACTTTTACAATATTCACCCCAAAGGTAATTCCATCTCCTTTTACTTGCATGCATGACCTAATAATGAATATATGAGTAGCAACTTAGAGCTAGAACTTATTTTCTGGTGATTGGAAGCCATTGTTTCACCAAATGGAATTTTTAGAATTTGTAGAGAATGAAAAGTGATTTGTTTGATGAATTAGTTGGTTGGGGATGGACGGTAAGACATGAATACATTGTTGGAGGCCCTAAACTATTAAAGTTTGGTTGTAATGTGAATTGGTTGGGCAAAGAGTGGGTATTGGATAAAGAAATATCATCAATGAAGGTTGTAGAGAAATATGCACACTCAATGTTTGATAAAATACCTAAGTGAGCCGAATGATATGAACCCCTTCCAAATAATGGTCCAATTTGACCATGTTTATATATATTGACATTACCAAGGGTAGTGGAACATTGTAGCAACTCTAACGAAAGCTCAATCAAGGCATGTTGGCTAAACCCCCTCTTCTTAGAATTGAATCTCATGGTATTCATGCAATCGATGTAAGTCTCAAATTGATCATTAGAAATTTCTATTCCGAATGTGCTTGCGTTGAAAAATATATGTGCAATATGTAATCCTATGCTTTCATCATGTTATCTTATCATTTGAGGAGGTGTTCGAAACATGGAATATGTGCTATAAAAAATGCCTAGGCTTCAAGTCAAATTCGAATGAAGATTGTTATGCCAAATTGTGTGAAAGCTCTCTATGTGCCTTAGATTCTAAAGTGCTCACATGTGTAATCAAAGTCTTGAATGAAAATCCTTGTTGTTGTTGATGATGATAATAATGTTGGAATGTGGAAAAGAACTTGAATTATGAAATATGGCCAAGCGCCAAATGTGATATAAAAATTGTGGCCACTAGTGCCGATGAGTTGAAGATGTGAAAGAAGTAAGAAATGGGGTGATTAATACAAAATGGTAATGTCTCGAGCAAGACGGCCTAGCAGATCGAGCCGTGATCGGATTCCATGCCGCACACATGGTGGTGACTGTGCTGGAAATTATAAATGGAATTATGATCATGGTTGATGTCTCAAATTAGACGACCTAGTCGATCGAGTCATGATCAGACTCGATGTCAGAATGCAGTGGTATTGTGGATGATTGTATATCGGTACTAAAGACCCCCCGACCTAAAATTATGAAAACTTACTTGAAAGCTTATGTGATTCTTAACGTGATATTTTTGGTATTGTTTGAAGCCTCTATTGAATTTATTAGTGTTACTTATTTTATTAATGATCATTCTATTGAGATGGTATTTAGTTATACATACAAGTACTATTCGATGGTACTAACGTCACTTTTTTCGGGGGCGCTACATCTTTAGATGGATGCGGGTGGTTCCACAACAGGAAGCATTGATCGGTGATAGTAGTACATCCTCCTCCCAGCAGTCTTTGTGAGCCTCATTTCATTTTGAGGTCATACATATTTTATTCCTATGTATTGTACTTGAGGTATAGCCGGGCACTTGTTGCCGGCACTTTTGTAGCACTCTATTGTATCTATTAGAGGCTTCATAGATAGTGTGGGTTGTATATGGATGCTGGGAAAGTCGGACGAAATATTGTTGTGTTTGAATCATTTATCCGACTTCAAACTCTGAAAAATGTGTGTATTTTGAGACTTTAAAATGAAGTAACTAATGAAATGATGTAGTAATGTATACATGATCTCCCTATTATCTAATTAATGAAAATATGTCTTCTCTTTGTTCATGAGCGAGTTTGGGTAGAAAGAATTTAATAGACTTTCTCAGTGGGGTTCCCTCGATTGAGCGCCAGTCATGCTCCCTAAGTCTGAGGATGTGACAGTTCTGGGCCACAAAATTTCCAAGCAAGGCATAGAGGTTGATCGGACAAAGATCTATATCATTTCTAAGTTTCCTCCTCCCACTTCAGTAAAAGGCGTTCGGAGCGTTTTGGGGCATACCGGTTTTTATAGGCATTTTATCAAGGACTTCTCAAATATTGCAAGTTCCATGTGCAAGCTCCTTGAAAAATATGAAAAGTTTGATTTTGATGAGAAGTGCCTCAAAGCTTTTGAGGAAATGAAAGTGAGGCTCACCATGACACCTATTATTGTCACACTTGATTGGTCTCTTCCATTTGAACTCATGTGTGACGTTAGCGTTGTAGCTATTGGGGAGGTACTTGGTCAATGGCATAACAAGATCCTTCATCCCATCTACTATGCAAGAAAGACACTCAATGGCGCACAAATGAATTACACGGTGACGGAGCAAGAACTGCTTGCCATTGTCTATGCTTTTGAAAAATTCCGGGCCTATTTATTGGGGTCCAAAGTGATAGTCTACTCCGATCATGATGCTCTTTGCTATCTTCTGGCGATGAAGGATGCTAAACTAAGATTGATTAGATGGGTTCTTTTGTTACAATAGTTTGACTTCGAAGTCAAAGATCAGAAAGGAACAGAGAATCAAGTTGCGGACCACTTATCTAGGATTGAAGAGGCAGGGAGACCAAAAGAAGATCTTGAAATTAATGATGCGTTTCCATATGAGCCCATATTGGCATTGTCTAGAACCTGCACTCCTTGTTATGTCGACATCGCTAACTTTTTTGTTAGTGACCTTATCCCCGATGGATTGGAAGCTTATCAAAAGAAAAAGTTCTTGCGGGAGTGTAGGCAATACTATTGGGAGGAACCCTTTCTGTTCAGGATTTGTGTCGACAATATCATTCGACATTGTGTTCTCGAAGATGATGTAATGCAAATTCTAAAAGCATGTCATGAATCCCCATTTGGGGGCCATCATGGTGGAAACTGTACTGCAAAAAAGTGCTTGAATGTGGCTATTACTGGCCATCGATCTACCAAGACGCAAACCAAATGGTCAAGGCATGTGATCAATGTTAAAGACAAAGGTCAATATCTGGAAGACATGAAATGCCTATGAACTTTGTGATGGAGGTCGAGATCTTCGATGTGTGGGGGATAGATTTCATGGGTCCCTTTCGTAAGCTCTTACGATAGGACATATATCTTGGCGGCAGTAGATTATGTCTCCAAATAGGTGGAGGCAATCTCATTTCATAACAATGAGGCCAGTGTAACCGCTTTCTTGAAGAAGAACATATTCACGGGGTTTGGAACCCCAAGGGCCATCCTTAGTGATGGTGGTTCTCACTTTTGCAACAAGTCTTTCACCGGGCAGCTCAAAAAATATAGAGTTAAACACAAGGTGCCACCCCTTATCATCCTCAGTCAAGAGGTCAGTTTTAAAGTCTCCAACAGGGAGATCAAAAACATCCTAGCAAAAACTGTTAATGCAAACCGGACCGACTGGTCAAGAAAGCTAGATGACACATTGTTGGCATATCGCATAGAATTTAACACTCCTATTGGAACCTCACCATACTGCTTGGTTTCTGGAAAGGCGTGTTACTTGCTAGTGGAGCTTCAACACAAATCTACGTTGGCATTAAAAAATTTAAATCTTGATTGGGCCAAAGTTGCTAATCTAAGAATGATACAACTCAACGCGATGGAAGAATTCTGTCTTCATGCCTATGAGAGTGCAGCCATGTATAAGGAAAGAATGATGTTTGTTCATGACAAGAAGATTTTGAAGCGGGAAATTGAATCTAGTGACTTGAGTTTATTCTTCAACTCAAGACTCAAGGTATTTCCAGGCAAACTCAAATCCAAATGGTCTAGCCTGTTCAAAGTTGTGAATGTGTCTCCCTATGGCGCTATTGAATTGGAGTCTGAGGACGGGACCTGAACTTTCAAAGTAAGTGGCCAAACGGTCAATAATTACCTTGGTACTAAAGGAGAAAGGTACTTGGTAGAACAATTCCCACTCAAGGATAGTCCTACACCACCCCCCACCACTGATTAGCCAAAATAGGGACAATATCGTCGTGCCGTGACGTTAAATCAAGCGCTTCTTGGGAGGCAATCCTTATGTGGTAACACTTCTTGGTTTAATTTCTATAGGTTTAGTTGTTAGTGTTGAGCAGTTTAACGTGTGTGTTAGAATGCAGGTAGCCCAAAATACAATGAAACAGGGTGCAAGTGTAGAGGAAGATGAAGGAAAGAAAGCCATGTGGTCTGCGACAACATATGCGATCGCATAATGGATATGCGGACCGCATAATGATCGCAGACACAATCAGAAGAAAATGCAATCTGGGCCTTCAAAAATGCAGTGAGATTTTGCTTTTTGCAGGCCACATAATGATTATGCGACCGCAGAACTGATCACAAAGCTGGTTTGCCTCACACAGTCACTAACTCATCGCATAACACATATGCGACCGCATAATGCGTTATGCGATGCACTTTCTCATCGCGAACCTTACAGGTATTAAACCCTAAATCTCTCACTCCATAGTTTCGTTGTTCATTTATACACTCGCACACTTGAGCACCGCATAACACACTAGCAAAGATAAAAAAACAAAAAAAGACCAAAAACATTGAAACAACAACACAAAATCACAACAAGAAAAAGGAATTGAAAAGGAAGGGCTCACCTAATTCGTGATTCAAACCAAAATCTTCAAATCCTCTGCTATTGGTATGTATAATTCCACATTTTCTCTTACTTGATCAAATTGAATAATACCATGTGCTTTCATTCCCCTTCACCTTCTTCTCAATCCCTTGCTATAGGTGTTCATGTGTGCTTGATTGAGCTGAAAATCATCGCTGGGAATTTTTTTTATGTTGTGGGTAAAGTGGAATTTGGGTATTTAATCTACAAAGTAGGAGTAGAAGATCAGGGGTTGGAAAGTTGTAGAATTTTTCTTGCATTTCATCTTAATAGGTGTGCAATGACTGGTTGTATCTACTAGAAAACTCTGTATTTTAGACTGAGTGGGAAGACTTATTTTTTACCGAGGAGGATGATCCTTGTGGTCCGCAATTACATCACATTTTGTGCCCTTGGTAGTTTTCTAAAAATTATTTGTTCGGTTGGATTCACGATTGCAGAAACATTTTGCGGACCGCAAAATTGTCGTAGACTGAGGTAGATAAAATGCTAAATCTGAAGAATAAAATGCGACTAACCTGCGGTCGTATAAGTTGTTCTGCGTCCACTTCTGCGGACCGCATAACTTGCTTTGCTTCTGAGGGGTGTATTATGCGATACGTTTGCGGCTCGCAGAGTTGTTATGCAATCTCATAACCAATCGCAGAAACTTCTTGATTCTTTTATTTGTTCTCATTATGTTGCCCATGCCATAGCACATACGCACTCATTGATTAACTGATAGGAATTGAACTAAAGAAATCCCTAGCATTGTGACAACCTCCCCCTCGAGGAAAGAAACAGGATGCTTCTCTGAGATAACAAGCACATCAATCCAAATGCACATGACCTGACACAACCAGAAGAATATCTGACCACTCCTCCCAGTCTGAAGAGTAGGAGGCAAAGACTGATCTTGTTCCACCCTTTGACCTCTATGTTGAAGCACGTCGAAAAAATGATGAAGATCTCAGGTTTGGGGTTTCCGGCTCTTGGAACCTGTGCAGAGATGGTTTAGCAAAGAGAAAAATACTTGAAGAGAAGCAGCTATGCTTGAACGGTTTAAAAGAAAACTAACCTCATGTGCTTGAAAATATTAAAAATAGGAAATTAGAGTTCTTCACTCGGGTTTCGGGGAAGTACAACGAGACGCTTGTTAGGGAACTCTATATTTCCTCAAGAGGAATCTCACCCAAGAAGTCCTGTACTGGCTCAGTTTGGTTTGCTCTCGTCTAATGTCCTCAAGAAATGAAACTGACATAAGTATCGAGAAGGAAATCCTCATTGCATGCATCATGTCGGGTATCAAATTTGATGTGAGAGAGATTATATTCCATGAGATTGGGATCCGGGCAAACCAGAAAGAAACATCGCTCCCCTTCCCATGCTTGATCAATTCTTTTGTGTAAAGCTGGGGAAGTTCCTCCTATCCTCAAACATGACCGCAACGAAAAAGTTGTTCAATATATTGACGTCATCCGGATCAATGATGATGCAGAAAAAGTGATAGAAAATCCACCAGAGCCTTCATTCGCTCCTCCTCCAGCCTCAGCAGCACCTGTTGCTTCATCAGTGCCGGACACTCCTTCCGCACCAGCCACCTCCACATCCACACCTAGACCAGCCACTACGCAACCACTTACCTCATTGCCTGCACTTTAAAAGCTTGGTCTATTGGCAAAATATGCCAATTCCAAAGTAAACAGATTGACAAAAGAACTTCCAGCTCTCATCCGGCAAGTTGTGGCCCATATCCAAACCTCAGTGAGTGTTTTTCAAAAATAACATCAATGTTATGAAGAACGACTTGAGCACTTTAAAGTGCACCTTGAGAGGGTCGATCAAGACGAAGCTGGAGACATGCCTCAAATAAAAAAGGATGTAGTTGAGCTAAAGTCAGAGTTGCACAAGATCCAGAACCTAAAATTTGCTTTGACCTCCCTTCTCCTAGATGAAGGGGAGCAGGGCACTGGTACCTCCCACCTTCCAAGCATTGACCTTGATTTCACAAACCTCATGTTAGCTCCAATGGCCCATGGTACTGAGGATTCACAAGCTCCAGACTCCGTTGTGCACATTGATACTCATTCAGAAGAGGAATCCGAAGTGTCTGAGGGGGAAACTGGTAAGGGGGAAACTTAAGAGGAGGAAACTAATAAGGAGGGATTGTTTGAGGAGGATGATGATCAGCGGGACAAAAGAGGCAAACAAATTGTTGTCTCTACAGATACACCGGGTGAAGATGAAGCAGATGTGCAGACAACCATTTCACATTCCCTTGCAGATATGGTCGCCAAAGCCACTCCCACGACCACACAACCATCACTTGGTGAGGCTAGCAGCTCCCTATTCCAAGACCCATATTCGAAGTAGGCGGAGCTTCGTATTCTGGTCTGAGACACCTCTACATAGTCAGAGGTTCCACTCAATTCTTCCACAGTGTCATCCTCCGACCCCACAGCTGCCTCGGATGTTTCGGCCCCTCCAAGAGCCTAGTGTGCCCCAGGAAGCCCCTAAACTTTGCTCTTACTTTCTCAATGTATTGGGGACAATTCATGCTTTTTGGTTGGGGGTGGGTTAGTCAAAATTATTGAAACTTGTATATAAAATCTTTACCTTAATAGTGTAGATTTGTATATAACAATGAATTCCACTCGGATTTTCTTCGACAGGTTCTTTTCCAAGGGTGTAGTAGTAGAACCACGGCGGTAGCATAAACCATTTTGACTTGTTTTTTGTTTTTGTTCTAGCTTCAAGCATGTGATAAGTTTTTATTGAATAAATTGCAACCTTCTAATTTTGTAAATAAATGGTTAGTCATTCTTGTGAGATCGAGGCTCTCTCTTTGACTTTGTGCTTACTTAGAATCTCAAATATCATGTGATAAAGCTTTGAGTTGCCTTGTATTCACTTGAGGGCTGAAATTATGCTGAGTCAAACAATTCATGCATTGTTAGTGAGTGAGGATTTGTATAACTAATGCATGTGCTTAACTTATGATGTCTAGAACTTGCCCGGTAGGTTTCTTAATGCAATTCTCAGGTTGATGATTGGGTGTTGAAATGATCTTAGGATCTCTTTGTGATTGCTAACTAATTTTTGACCAAATTGACCTCCCATCGATTATCCTAGTTATCCCCCTCCCACAATCGAGCTTTCAACCTTTTACATGGCTACTACATTAAAACCTTTACCCCTTTGTGAAATAATTCCCTCTTTTGAACCCATCCTTCCTTGAACGATTAAGAATGAGGTTAATAGCCTAAGTTGGGATTGTCGGTGTTAATTGAAAATTGGTTAGGTTGTTCATTGTGTGTAGAAGCAAAGACCTCAAAGTTGTGTATATGAAGATATTCAAGCTCCAAAGGAAAAACAAAGAAAGACATTTGTATATAAAAAAAAAATGTTGTGGAGTCTTGTGAAAATTGAAGAAATACGTTGAGGTGGTTCTATGTCAGTAACTCGAGGTCAATAAGTGCTATGTGGTAAAGAAGAAAAGTGTATGTAGAGTTCAAGGAGGGTACAACCACTACATTACCAAATATTCGTCCAACCAGTTTGATGCCTACACTACAACCCGTGAAAAGTTCTTTGTGATCTACAACAATTATTCCCGAGATAGCCGTAAGTTGAAATAATGGCAAGCATGTGGATTGATACTTGTAGAATTTAGCCTTATTTCTAAGTAAAAGAGTTTGATTGTATCCCATGTACATATTTGTTGAGTTAGAGATTTTCTTTATTGTGAGAACGCATGAAAAGCAAGATTTAGTAGAAGCTAGGTTCTTGAAGTAGTATACAAGTGCACACCACAAAAGTGATATGCAGGTCGCAGACCAACCGTAGAATGAAGCAGTTTTTCCCATTTTTTGAGAGAGGAGTATGCGGTCTATTATGTGGTCGCATAAAGCTTGTGCAGACCGCATAATGACTGCATAAATTCAAGAAAGAGTTATGCTAGAGAAATTTTGCGGCATCATCTGCGGTCGCGAAATCAATGTGTGGACCGCATAACGGATCTGCGATGAACAACTAAGAAACTAGACACTCAATTATACAACAAAGTTGTAATTATGCAGTCCGCGAAGTGATTCTGCGACCCGTTCTGCGATAGCAGATGTGAGTTGCAGGGGTATTTTTACCATATTTTGACCCCGCCTTTTAGCCCATTATAAATAGAATAACTAGGGTTTTTGTGGGGACATCTTGTCTGAAAAAGAGGCTACATTTAGAGCATTGAATACACCATTGCTTTGGAAGCTTTTGAAGAGAGATCTTGTATCTTTGTAAGCTTTATGGATTTATTTATTGCTTTGTTCTTGAATTTTAGTATGAGTAGCTAGTTTTAAATACTAAGTATGTGGACCCTAAATGGGTGTCATGTTAATGGGTGTTTACCATTGAATATATATATAATGGTTGGTTAGTATTTATTCATTTCTCATGCTTCATTTAATGTTGGTAGTTGCAAACATTGCATAATTCCATTTCACTCTATCTTGGAAAAGTGAGTTAGGGTTTGGTAGAATTGAATAGCAAAACTTCAAGGCTTTAAACCTTATTTAATAGAATCGCTTAGGAATAAATGGTATCTATTTGGCATAAATTGATTGTTTTTAATTGTAACTCTTTTATATTTGGAAAAATCATAAAATGAAAATACTACATAACTATTGGGAAATATCGGGTAGTGTCACGACCCCAAATCCCCACCGGCCGTGATGGCGCCTATCGTGGAACTAGGCTAACCAATATATCACATGATCACAATTTCTTTAAAAAACATCCCATTTCCAAAATCTATGCATTTCATAACTATACAGAACTACTGGATAAAGAAGGTCATCATTGAACAATACTGAAATCCCCCGAACCCGGAGCCAACGTGGCATGAGCATCTAGTGAAATAATCCAAAATAACCATTATAATACAAATCTTCGAATCAAAGTTAAATACACAGGAAGGCAAAACGGAGATGTTGCGGACGCTGGACAACTATCTCTATATCCCGCAATCCGGCTCCGCTGCGGACGATAAACGCTAATGCTCGAGGTCTGCTCCTGAATCTGCACACAGAGGTGCAGGGAGTAATGTTAGTACACCAACTCAGTAGTAATGAAAATAAATCAGGTGTGAGCAGCAAGAACCATATAAAATCAATGTCATCAAATCACAGGAGGCACAACCTTACTTTCAAATAGTATAACATAGATGTATGAAATCGTCATGCCTAAAAAAAATCAACTTCTGGAAACCCTTTAACAATATATATTTTTCAACAACTTCAACCGAAAGGTCTAGCATAAAAATGAAATGAATCATATAGAGGCCTCTCGGGCAAACCATATTACATAAGCTCAAAATGAAAGTAGTGGAATCATCAGTATCCCCTTGGGCAAAACATGTATCATAATCAGCCCCTCGGGCATGCCCCACAGTCACTCATAATCAGTCACTCAGCACCTCACAGTCACTCATAATCAATCACTCAACACCTCAAAGTCACTCATACCTCCCAATCACTCGTCACTCGACACTCGGCACTCGCACTCAGTATGTACCTGCGCTCACTGGGGGTGTGTACAGACTCCGTCTTTAGAGGGGCTCCTTTAGCCCGAGCGCTAAATAAACAGCCAAATCATGACATCAATCTCTCTCAAGCTCTCGGCCTGTCTCATATCATAAATATCCTCACAACATTGGCCCTCGGCCGCACTCAGTCAGAAACTCTCCACATGCTATTCAGGCCATAAGTAAAACGGGGTTCTCGACCTGAAAATAGTATTTCATTTCAAAAAAAAAAAAGTAATATCATCAATAGGAGTGTCAACGATTTCACAAAAAGACTGAGTGTAAAATCATAGTTTCAAGTAGTGAGTATATCAGTAAAGTAGCCCCCAAGGGGTTAAAACAGATCGGTATTAGGTCCCAAACATGGGCCATAGCCCAAATATTACATAATTATTTTAGAACATAATTAACATAAGGTTTTGAGTAAATATGCAACTCATTAGTTGCCGCGGAGAGAACCTAGTCCAATCCAAAAATCAGTACGCGCCACACACTCGTCATCCGAAGTCCGGGGTTTCATACCCTCAGGACAAGATTTATCGCCATTACTTACCTCTACCGGGCCGCGACACTAGTCCGCAATGCACTTGCCCCTAAAATTTGCTCCCGATTGAAACCGAATCTAGCCAAAATCATTTCAACATCATTAAAATATACTCATAGAACACAATCCAATCGAAAATCATCAAATTAAACAAAAATCTCGAAATTCGGCCAAACCCGAGCCCCGGGCCCACATATCAGAATTCAATAATTTTTACATCATTAGAAACCTAGTCCTCCCACGATTCTATACATACCAAGAACACTAAAATCAGACCACAATTGCCATTCCAAAACCTCAAAAGGAATCCCAATTCTTTTCTCCCATTTTTCCAACTTTTCCTACCCAAATCTTAATAAAATAACATAGGAACGGGATTAACAATCAAAGAACTTACCTTTGCTGAGGAATCTTGAAATTCTCTCTCAAAACCCCCTTCAATGGACTCTTCCTGCATGCAAATTGAGGAAAACTTAATAAATTTCGCGGAGGGGGGGGGGTCCTTTTATACTGTACTTCACAGTCATTTCTGCACCTGCGGACAACTGGCCGCTCTTGCGGTCCCAGGGTGCGCACCTGCGAAACTCACTTAACTGGCCCATTCTCGCGTCTGCGACCAACTTTTCGCACCTGCGACATCACTAGTGCGACAAAAATCCTCGCACCAGTGGACCTCTCCTATACAGGCAAAACTCGCACCTGTGACCTCCCCTTCCGCTCCTGCATGTTCGCACCTGCGACTCCCCTTCCGCAGGTGCGAAAACACCAGCAAACCAGCACAACAGATTTCCAAAAATCTCTCCAACTTCCCGTCAACCATCCGAATTAAATCCCGATCCCCTCGGGGCCCCACCAAACATATCAGCACACTCCATAGCATTATTCCAACTTAGTCGAGCCTTCGAAACACCCAAAACAACACACAAAAACACCAAATTTACATCAAATTCAAGCCTAAAAAGTTTTAAACTTCTAATAGCCAACTACGTCGAAACCAACCAAAACACCTTCGATTAACCTGAAATTTTGCAGGCGTATCCAAAATGACATTACGAAACCGTTCCAGCTTCTGGAATTCCATTCCAACCTCGATACTATTTTCCACTGCCGACCGGAAATCGCCAAGAACTAACTTTCGCCAATTCAAACCTAATTCTACTCCGGACATCACAAAAATATTCTGAGCACACTCCCAAGTCCCAAATCACGTAACGAAGCTATCCGAGCCATAAAATCCGCATTCCGAGGTCGTTTACCAATAAGTCAACCCTCAGTTGACTTTCTCAACTATTAGGCTACTTTAAAAGGCTAAATGCCTAAACTCTCACCATAACTACTCCGGACCCAAACCAACTGATCCAACACATCAAAAACAAGATAGCGATACATAACAAATGCAAAAATAGGGGAAATGTGGTAAATCTCACGGAACGACCGGTTGGGTTGTTACTTCCTCCCCCTCTTAAAGAATCGTTCATCCTCGAACGGGTCTAGAAACATACCTGGAGCCTCGAATAAGTGAGGATATCTGTCCCATATTACTCGCTCGGTCTCCCAGGTGGCATCTTCCACATGCTTCCCTCTCCACTGAACCTTCACTGAAGTTATACCCTTAGAGCTCAGCTTCCTGACTTGACGACCCAAAATAGCCACTGGCCCTACCTCATATGACATATCACCCTCGAGTTGAACCGTGCTGAAGTCCAAAACATGGGAAGGGTCACCAACATACTTCCGGACCATCGAAACATGGAATACTGGCTGAATACTCGATAAACTGGGAGGCATAGCAAGCCTATAAGCCACCTCCCCAACCCTCTGAAGTACCTCAAATGGACCAATGAACATGGGACTCAGCTTCCCTCTCATCCTGAATTTCATAACACCCTTTATGGGTGACACCTTCAGCAACACCTTATCCCCAACCATGAAAGACACATCTCGGGCCTTCCGGTCCGCATAACTCTTCTGCCTAGACTGCGTCGTGTGAAGCCGCTCCTGAATCAACTTTGCCTTACCCAAAGCATCCTGAACCAAGTCTGTGCCCAATAGCCTAGCCTCGCCCGGCTCAAACCAACCAACCGGAGATCTACACCTCCTACCATACAAGGCCGCATACGGAGCCGTCTAAATACTCGACCGATAGTTGTTATTATATGAAAACTACGCTAGTGGCAGAAACTGATCCCATGAACCACCAAAGTTAATCACACAAGCACGCAACATATCCTCCAAAATCTGAATGGTATGCTCCGACTGCCCGTCGGTCTGAGGATGAAGTGTTGTGCTCAACTCAACCTGAGTACCCAACTCTCTCTGCACGGGTCTCCAAAACTGGGACATGAACTGAGTGCTTCTGTCAGAAATGATAGAAACTGGAACCCCATGCAAATGAACAATCTCCCTAACATAAATCTCAGCTAACCTTTCCGATGAATACGTAGTCCCAACATGAATGAAGTGCATGGACTTGGTCAGACGATCCAAAATAATCCATATAGCATCAAACCTCCTCGAAGTCCGTGGGAGTCCAACTACGAAGTCCATGGTGATCCGCTACCACTTCCACTCCGGAATATCAAACCTCTGAAGTAATCCACCCGGTCTCTGGTGCTCATACTTGACCTGCTGATAGTTGAGACACCGAGCCACAAACTCCAAAACATTTTTCTTCATTCTCCTCCACTAATAATGCTGCCTCAAATCTTGATACATCATTGCGGCACCCGGATGGATGGAATACCGTGAACTATGAGCCTCTTCTACAATCAAATCTCGAAGTCCATCTACATGGGGCACGCAAATCCGGCCCTACATCCTCATGACACCATCATCACCAATAACCACATCTCTGGTATCATCGCGACGTACCTTGTCCTGAAGAACAAGCAAATATGGATCATCATACTAGCGTGCTCTAATCTGATCGTAAAGAGAAGACCTGGAGGCTACACAACCCAGTACCCACGGGTTCTGATAGATCCAATCTCACCAAATGACCTGCTAAGGCCTGAACATCAAGAGCTAATGGCTGCTCTACTACTGGAAGGTAAGCTAAACTCCCCAAACTCTCTGCTCTACGACTCAAGGCATCGGCCACTACATTGGCCTTCCCCGGATGATATAAGATAGTGAGGTCATAATCCTTGAGGAGCTATAACCATCTCCTCTAACATAAATTCAAGTCCTTCTGCCTCAGCAGATACTGTAAACTGCGATGATTAGTGAAAATCTCACACTCCACTCCATACAGATAATACCGCAAATCTTCAAGGCATGAACAATGGCAGCTAACTCAAGATCATGCACTGGAAAATTCTTCTCGTGCACCTTCAACTGTCTGGATGCGTAGGCAATCACCCTACCATCCTGCATCAATACCGCTCCCAAGCCAACTCTGGAAGCATCACAATAAACTGTGTAAGAACCCGAACCAGCAGGCAAAACTAGTATTGGAGCTGTAGTCAATGCTGATTTGAGCTTCTGAAAGTTCTCCTCACACTCATCAGACAATCTGAATAGAGCACCCTTCTAGGTCAATCTGGTCAAAGGCGAAGCTATCAAAGAGAATCCCTCCACAAAGCGACGGTAATACCCCGCCAAACCAAGAAAACTCCTAATCTGTGTAGTTGAGGACGGTCTGGGCCAACTCTGCACCGCCTCTATATTCTTTGGATCAACCTGAATCCCCTCACTAGACACCACGTGCCCCAAGAAAGCTACCGATCCCAACCAAAACTCACACTTGGGGAATTTCGCATAAAGTTTCTCCTCCCTCAATCTCTGTAACACAACTCTCAAATGTTGAGCATGCTCTTCCTGGCTACGAGAATAAACTAGGATGTCATCAATGAACACAATGATGAAGGAATCAAGATAAGGCTGAAACACGATTCGTCAATTGCATGAACGCAGCTGGGGCATTGGTTAGCCCAAACGACATAACCAAGAACTCATAATGACCATACCTGGTCCTGAAAGCAGTCTTCGGAATATCAGAATCCCGAATCCTCAACTGATGGTACCCAGATCTCAAATCAATCTTGGAAAACACTCTGGCTCCCTAAAGCTAGTCAAACAAATCATCAATACGGGGAAAGGGATACCGGTTCTTCACCGTAACCCTATTCAACTGCCGATATTCAATACACATACGCATGGACCCATCCTTCTTCTTAATTAACAACACCGGTGCACCCCAAGGTGACACGCTAGGCCGAATAAACCCTTATCCAGGAGCTCCTAAAGCTGATCCTTCAATTCCTTTAGCTCCATTGGCGCCATACGATATGCTGGAACAAAAATAGGCTGAGTCCCTAGAACCAGGTCAATACCAAAATCAATATCCCTGTCAGGTGGCATGCCTGGCAGGTCTGCAGGAAACACATCCGGAAAATCACAGACCATAGTAACTGAATCAATAGCGGGAGTCTCACCACCGACATCCCTCATAAAGGCCAAATAAGACAAATACCTCTTTTCAACCATGCGCCGAGCCTTCAGGTAAGAAATCACCCTACTAGGAATATACTCGAAAGAACCTCTCCACTCAACCCTCAGACACCCTGGCATAGCCAAGGTCACGGTCTTAGCGTGACAATCAAGAACAAAATGGCACGGAGATAACCAATCCATGCACAAAATCACGTCAAATCGACCATCCTGAGTAACAGTAGGTCCACTCGGGTCTCCAAAGCCCCAATAGATATAGTGCATGACCGATACACACGGTCCAAAATAACCGTATCGCCCACCGGAGTCGACACATGAACAGAGGTGTCTGGAGACTCACGGGGCACATCCAGAAATCCGGCAAAATATGAAGAAACATAGGAATATGTGGAACCAGAGTCAAATTAAGTCAAGGCATCACGGCAACAGACTGAAACAATACCTGCAATCACGGCATCTGAGGCCATAGCATCCGGCCTGGCTGGAAATGCATACATACGAGCCTGACCTCCCCTACTCGACCTCCCCCTCTAGGGTGGCCTCTGGCTGATTGACCACTACCCCTGGCTGCCTGGGTGGGTGGTAAAGTGATTGGAGCTAAATTCGAGGGTTGGCCCCTTTGCTGAGAAGATCCACCAAAACTGCATGGACATTGCCTCTACACGTGCCCGAACTCTCCACACTCACAGAAACTACCCGAAGCTGGAGGTGGGGACTGATAGAAACCCCTTGCACTTGAACAACCACTGGAAGACTCATGCATAGAAGAACTCTGAACTGGAGGTGCTCGAGCTGGACTCTGAGCTGGGAGGGCACTGAAAGAAGTACGGCCTAACTGAGAACCACGGGAACCCTGCCCCAAAGATGCACCACTATACGTTGGGCGGCCTGACTGAGGAGGCCTGAATGGACGGCCCCTACCCTACTGAAATTGTCCCCTGAAGGGAGTACCACTGGAACTTCCCGAACCACGAGGCCTATTGGCATCCCTCTCCTCCCGCTCCTAGCGATGAACATACTCAATATCTCGAGCTATGTCAACAACCTGCTCGAATGAATCACCCGATACCCTCTCCCGAGTCATAAGCAACCGAAGCTAATAAAAAAGACCATCCACAAACTTCCTCACCCTCTCCCTATCAGCAGGGACAATCTTAGAAGCATACCTAGCCAACTCGGAGAACCTCATCTCGTACGGAGTAACAGATAACTCTCCCTGGCGCAGCTGCTCAAATTGCCTACGTTGCTCCTCTCTGTGGGACTGACGAATAGACTTCTCCAAGAAGATAGTGGAGAACTGCCTCCAGGTACGATCTGCTGAACCAACCGTTCTACGCCTCTCGAGTGACTCCCACCATGTAAAGGCAGCACCCGCAAACTGAAATGTAGAAAATGAGACCCCACTGAACTCCAAAATACCCGCGGTGCGCAGTATCCTCTGGCACCTATCTAAAAATCCCTGGGCATCCTCGCCCTCTGTACCATTGAAAGTCAGAGGCTGATGTTTGCTGAATCTCTCCAACCTGTGTTGCTTGTCCTTAGGCATAGCAGGGACCACATAATCCTGAACCGGAGCAGTTGCCTGAGTTGGGGCTGCTCCCAGTGCCTGAATACCCTATGCAGCCTGCTCAGGTGCCCGGGCAGCTGGAGTCTGATTGCCTCCCCCGGCCTGAACTGTAGTGGCAGAAGAAGACATGGCGACTGCCTGAGCCAAACTAGTGCATACTGTCAATATTTGAGACAGGGCCTCCTAAAGACACGGAATAACCATAAGCACTGCTGGGACACCATCGGCGAAACCTCGACCATGATCGATAGGGGGATCCTGAGGTACTGCCCCGGCTACTGCACGGGCGGGGCCTCTACCTCTACCACAGCCTCGACCTTTCGTTGGTCTAGCCGGTGAGTGGTCACTTTGATCGGTGTGGCGTGTCCTCACCATCTGTGAGAGAATGAAGCAACATAAGTTCAGATTTCAAGAATCAATAGATCAGCACGAAAGATCTCAAGAAAGATAGAATATTTCCTAAAAGTTCTGGCAGCCTCTCGAAGATAAGTACAGACGTCTCTGTACCGATCCGCAAGACTCTACTAAACCTGCTCATGATCGTCGAGTCCTATGTAACCTAGGGCTCTGATACCAAACTGTAACTGTGAGCATGTGATTTTTACTCGCCGTATCGTCCTATAAAAATCCCAATAAATCAATTGATTTTATGAATATTGATTGATTCTTCAGTAATTAATTGTGAATTATCTGCATTGCTTGCATGTCCATAATTCATCTTTCAAAATCATTGAAATTCTACATTATGAAGTTATTGGTTATACTTATTTAAATGGTAGACAAATGACGAATACCTAACGTAATGTGGGTTTTAATAACTAATTACTACAGAAATTAATCATTTTTTATTCGATAAAACACGGGCTGAATTAGGAATATATAATTGGTCGTGTCATTCTTGATTAATCCGTAAATAAATAAGGATTAAGTTAATTACTACATTCCTTGGTTTAAATTACAGTTGAATTTAACTAATTGATTTTGGGTTAAATAAAGAGAGTTAAAATCAGACCTGGGACAGAGCTGCCCAGGCCCAAATCCTTTCTCCCTAACACAAAACAACCCAGCCCAAACCCCTTAACCCGGCCTGTTCCCCATAATAACCAAATGAAACTGTTTCGCCCCCATTAAACCCCAGTCGTTGGATCATTTCGATCCAACGGTTCCAAACCCCACACCCCTGAACTATATATATGTCCAAATCACACCCCACCCCTTTATTTCACAAATCCTAACCCCCCTCCACTCGGCTCTCTCTCTCTCCTCTCTCTAAAAACCCTAGCCGCCCTAGAATCCCCCCGTCGTCCGGCCACCGGCCTTCCTCCAATCAACCCCACACCTTCACCCTATAGTCTTCTCCTTCCCCTTAACCCCATCCCACCATCAGCTTCCCTAAAAACCCACTCGAATCCCGTCAATTCCAGATCTAAGAAGTGGTCAGAACTGTAATGTTTGCTAATGGCGAATCCGGGTGACTCTGTGACTCAAACTCACATGAGTCGATGGCTTTTGACAAGAGCCGTCGATTCATGTGAGTAAAGGTCACTTTTGAAAGTCGCCGTAGTCCGGCTTAACTCCGGTTAGTCGCCGGAGTTCGTCCAAACCCCTCGAACGGGTACTTCCATTTCTTTTCTATATTTGTCAGCATAAATAAGCCCTAGATGCTTACTGATTCCCTGTATTTTTCCTTTTTCATGTTTTCTTTTTTTTGTTAAATACATTTAGTTTAGATTTTTTCACTATTTTGTATGATTAATTGTTAAATGTAGTAGTTTTGCATGACCAAGATTAGCACTAGGTTTTGTTTAGTTAGTTTCCTTTCTCTGTTAATTTCTGGACATTTCTATCTTGTTAAATTCTGTCAATAAACGAGCATGAACAACTGATCGATTAAATCCCTGAATTCATAGTTTAAAATGTTGTGTTAGTAAAAACAGCCCCTATTGTTTGTTTTTGTTCATGTTTTGTTGTTTTGTTCATATTTTGTCGTTTGATTTAGCCTTGATTTTGATGCCTATGATTAGTCTCAATTATATGATTAACTTCAAATTAATCACAGTTTAAATTTCAATTTTTAGTTTAAGATTGGTATATTCAACTAACTCCAACAAACTGACTCCACCTAGGTTCAAGTGAAA
>ML421309.1:0-40799 GCA_005239525.1 Nicotiana knightiana | reverse complement strand
TTTTTTTTTTTTTTTTTTTTTTTTTTTTGTAACTATTTGGGTCTTGAGGGGGTCGACTATGAAGCTAGCATATTTATCCATGGAGTCTCCACATAATGGAATACAAAATCAGTTGCTAACTAATTCATTTGTTTAGCTGTTAGGTGTGATTAGTTAGGAGTTAGAGTTTGTTAATATGTTAGTTAAAAGTCACGTGAGGTGCACGTGTGTAGTGTGTATAAATAGCAGTTCCCTTCTCTTCTGTAGAGCAATGAAACAGTTACTTCCTCTTCTTCTTCACTTCTGATTTCTTCTTCATTAAGAAATGAGGAACTCCGATCCTCCATGCATGGCTTAATTCAACATGGTTTCAGAGCGGGTGAATTGAAGAGAGCTCGTGCTGTAAAAATCGAGATCTATAGAAGAGCACAAAGCATAACTGTGTGAACTTCTAGCAGAGTTGCAGAAGTGTGTGAAACAAGCTCGATTTCTGTAAAAATGGCGGCAGGAAATGAGATCTCTTCCCTTGATCATAACCATCCTCTATATCTCCAAGCAGGAGATGCACTTGGACTCATTCTAATTCAATTGAAACTCATTGGACCGGACAATTACGCTTTATGGAGCAGAGCTATGAAATTGGCACCTCGAGGCAAAGGAAAACTAGGTTTTGTAGATGGATCGTGTGTCAAAAGCATGTACAGAGGAGAATTGGCAGAACAATGGGAGAAATGCAACGCTATAGTCCTGTCATGGATAGGAAGCACGGTTGCAAAAGAATTGATGGCTAGCATTGTGTATGTCTCCAATGCTAAGAAGGTATGGAGTGAATTTGAGGAGAGATCCATCTATGGACTGAGATTTCCACACTTAGGCAAGGAACAGACTCAATTACTTCGTATTATTCAAAAATGAAGAACTGTTGGGATGAATTGGACGTGTTGGCTCCACTTCCTTCTTGTGATTGTGAGGAATCACTGCCTTATGTGGTTCATCTAAGATCACAGAGACTGCTGCAGTTTCTAATGGGACTGAATGAGTCGTACAACAATCTGAGAAGCAACCTATTAGCTAGGAGACCTATAATTTCTGTGAATGAAGCATATGCAACAATATCACAGGAAGAAAGCCAAAGGTTGTTAGGTGTGGTGGATGGCAACAAGGAGCCATTGACTATGCTGGCTGGGAAGATTTATCAAGGTATTAGACCTAAGAAACCTGGTGTAGTATGTGAGCACTGTGGTTATAAGGGACACTTGAAGGAGAATTGCTACAAAATTATTGGTTACCCATAGGATTTCAAGAGCAAGAAGAAAGGACCACAAGCTGGTGGATTCAGACCCTTTGCGAATTCAATAGTTGCAGGGAACAACATGAAGATACCAGAGGGACAGGGTCAATTCTTCATTGAACAGCAATACAAACAAATACTGCATATATTGAACAAGCCAACTTCTAGTGGTGTATCAGATAACATTGCAGGTAACATGGCAGGTATGTCTTCAATGTTATCCAATAGTCTTAACTGTGAATGGATAATAGATACAGGGGATTCTCACCATATTACACCGTATAGAGAGTTGCTAACTGTTTTTAGATCACTGAAAGAACAAAGTAATAGTAGAGTACAAGTTCCTATAGGTGGTAGAGTTGAAATTGCAACCATAGGAGATGCAGTAATCTTGGGAAAATACAAGCTTGAGAATGTTCTGCATGTACCAGACTTTAAATTCAATTTGCTTTCAGTGTCCAAGATAACAAAGCAGCTGTGTTGTGTGGAACTATTCTTTCCTGACTTTTATGTGTTTCAAGGACTCTTCAATGGGAAGGTTCTGGGGATTGGTAAAGAAAAGGAAGGATTATACATTTTACAGGAAGAAATAACAACTGCAGTAGGAGCAGCAGTACACAAAGATGAGGATTGTGGAAGGCTGTGGCATTGGAGACTTGGACATCCATCCATTGGAGCTATACAACATATTGCAGAGGTCAAAAATAAGATAGACACTGAACAATTGAATTGTTGTGAAGTTTTTCCTTTAGCTAAGCAAAGTAGGCTGAAATTTCCTGTTAGTAATAGTAGAGCAGACTGTGTTTTTCAATTAATGCATATTGATGTGTGGGGCCCATACAGAAAGCCTACNTAGACACTGAACAATTGAATTGTTGTGAAGTTTCTCCTTTGGCTAAGCAAAGTAGGCTGAAATTTCCTGTTAGTAATAGTAGAGCAGATTGTGTTTTTCAATTGATGCATCTTGATGTGTGGGGTCCATACAGAAAGCCTACATATGATAAAAAATATTACTTTGTTACCATAGTTGATGACTACAGTAGATACACATGGATATGTTTGATACAGTCTAAATGTGAAGTGATTGTAGTGTTGCAGAATTTCTTGACTTTAATAAAGAACCAGTTTGATAAAACTGTTAAAGTTCTTAGATCAGACAATGGTAGTGAATTCATCAATTCAAGGTGTGATGAATTATTAGCTTCTTATGGAATAATGCATCAAAGTAGCTGTCCATACACTCCACAACAAAATGGGGTTGTGGAGAGAAAACACAGACACATACTAGATGTTGCAAGAGCCTTGGCATTTCAGAGTTCAGTGCCTATGAGATTTTGGGGAGAATGTGTGAAGACTGTTGTATATCTGATTAACAGGCTACCTTCCAAAGTATTGCAAGGAAGCAACCCCTTTGAATTGCTGTATGGGAAGCCCCCCCAACTGTCTCATCTAAGAATATTTGGATGTCTTTGCTATGCTAGCAGACTACCTAAAGGTGACAAGTTCACTTCGAGGGCCAGGAAGACAGTTTTTATGGGATATTCAGAATCACAGAAAGGATACAAGTTGTATGATCTTGAGGATCATCAAATCTACATTAGTAGGGATGCCCAGTTCAAGGAGTCACTATTTCCTTTCAAAACTGGACATTCAGATGAACTAATTGACTTTCACTTGTTTAAAGATAATGTTGATGAAGGTGTCACTCTGTTGCCCATGAGGGAGACACAGTCATATCCAGCAATTGCAGGACATGAAGAAACAGGACATACATGAGATGCTGAACCAACAACAGACAACTCATCCCCTATGACAACAATGGATCATCAACAAGAGGCTGAATACCAACAGGAGGCTGAATACCAGCAGGAGCATAATGTTGGTGATCCAACTATTGAATCAGTTCAAATAGAGCTGCAAACAGATGATTCAACTGCTAATGGATCTTCACAACCTGTGGATCATGGTTCAGCTCATGAGAGACCATGCAGAACAACTAGACCACCAATATGGCTAAGGGACTACATCACTACTGGAAGATCAAAATCACAATGTTCTTATCCTATTTCCAATTATGTGACCTATACACATCTTCATCCCAACTACCAATCTTACTTGGGATATTTCTATACCTCCCTGGAACCTAAGTCATTCAAAGAAGCTTCAAAGTATCACAACTGGATACTAGCTATGCAGTAGGAAATTGATGCTTTGGAAAGCAACTAGACATGGGATCTGGTTCTCTTACCTGAAGGGAAGACTACCATAGGTTCTAAATGGATATACAAGATTAAGTATAAGGCTAATGGTGAATTAGATAAGTACAAAGCACGCCTGATAGCAAAGGGATACACACAAAGAGAATGCCTAGACTATCATGAGACTTTCTCTTCTGTGGCTAAGATGGTGATAGTAAGAACTGTCATTAGTGTAGCAGCCTCACAAAATTGGTGTTTATACCAGATGGATGTCAACAATGAATTTCTTCAAAGTGATTTATATAAGGAGGTCTATATGGATCTACCACAAGTATTTCACAACCAGGGGGGAGTACAAGGTGTGCAAGCTCTTGAAATCCTTATATGGTCTCAAACAAGCATCTAGACAGTGGAATATCAAGCTCACTTCAACACTGGTGAAAGCAGGATACTACCAAAGTCCACACGATCATTCATTATTTACTAGAAGAGAGGGAGACAACATAGTGATCATTCTAATCTATGTTGATGATCTTCTTATTACTGGAAACAACAAGCAACTCATTGAAGATTCCAAGCAGACTCTGAACAGCAACTTCAAAGTCAAGGATCTTGGAGAGCTTAGATATTTCTTGGGGATTGAAATGTTGAGGTCCAAACAAGGCATACTCCTCAATCAAAGAAAGTATGCCTTAGAGCTGATCTCAGATGAGGGACTTAGTGGAGGCAAGCCAGCTTCAACACCAATTGAAGCAAACACAAGGCTCACAACTGTTGAATTTGACAAGCTAACTGGGAAGACTGGTGATCATGGATTGGAAGATATTTCAAGCTATCAAAAACTGGTGGGAAAGTTGATTTATCTTACTATCACCCGACCAGATATTTGCTTTACAGTACAAGTGCTGAGCCAGTTCATGCAGCAACCAAAAAGGTCACACTGGGAAGCAGCTTTTAGGGTGGTGAAGTATATCAAAGGCAATCCTGGTCTGGGGATATTTTTAAGTTGCAAGCCAATCACTCAGTTGACTGCCTACTGTGACTCTGACTGGGCAGCTTGTCCTAATATGGGCACAATGATCCTTACCAATCAACAATTCATATATGGTGTTGCCACAATTATTTAACTCAATAAAATCAGCACAACATTTATCACTTGGATACATTCAACACTTTATTTCATTATCATTTCTTCCGATGTATTCAACATTTAACGAGCTTTACACATGGTAGGATAATCACAAAGAATCACCCTTCATAATCTCAATTATCATGGTAATTGACTAAAGAAAATCAGAGAATGATTTCGTACAACTCGACACAGCAGGACAAACAATTCACATATTCTCAAGCAAGAATTTCATACCGTGTACTCGGACACCAACAAGGTAACTCTACAAAGATTAAAGTTAGCCATACATACCTTGATTTGGGATTGTTTCTTAGTTTCTACCACAATTAACCGGACCTTCTAGCACCTTCAATCTAGTTCACAATGTGGCATAATTTAACTTATAATTAGGAACAATGATCATGTCTTGAACTCACTTGATCATTCCATCAAACACTAAGTGTTCTTTTAGATTAAATGGCCTCTTTTTAGTGAAAGATTACCCTAACCCATTTCCTTTTACTAGATTATGATTAGTTGGTTACATGCATGCAAGGCTCCTACCCTTATCTTCATGAATTCACCTAACCATGTTTCATTTTAATAAAAATCTGGAAGTTTTGATGGGGTAGAAGCTTACCTCTTGTAGTGAAGAAAATGGTGTCCTACTTGATCAATTCCAGGTCTGAGTAGTGTTGGAGGAACAAATTGGATGAAGTTGGACTCTCTCTCTCTAGAACCCACTCTCTCCTCTCTCTAATTTATCAGAAAATGAGCTTAAAATGAAAGGGGGAGGTGTTTTAATGAACTGGGGGTCGGGTATGAAATTAGAAATTTAACAGTCCCGAAGCAGAAATGCGGTCAGGAATGCGATCGCATTCCTGCTATGCGGTCCGCATTCCTGTCGCATAATTGGCCCTAAAATGGGACAAAAGGAAAAGTAGACTAACCAGGTATGCGACCACCATGCGGTCTGCATACCTGTTATGCGATCGCATAACTCCATCCGCAAAAATCAAGGTGCAAGAATGCGACAACTATACGGCCCGCATTCGTGAAATGCAATCGCGTTCTAGGCCGCGTAGTTGTCCTGAAAATGGATACTAAACTGTCTAGGTATGCGACCACTATGTGGTCCGCATACCTGATCTGCGATCGCATAGTGGATCGAAGACCTGCGCAATTCTGGAAAATTATATCTTTTAAATCCCGGGGTACTTTTTACTCAAAAAGGGTCCGTTTTAAGAATTTCTACAGTTATAACAACACGGGGACCTATTTGGGCAAATAAAATTTTTAAGGGTCTTTACATTCTTCCCCACTTAAAACATTCATCCTCAAATGAGGGTCGGGGAATCACTAGAGTAGGAAAAACACAAAATAAGCCAACCCCCAAAAATTTTTTTTTTTACTAACTATGATATTTTCTGAAAATTTCGCTAGAGCTTTCTTTGTAATTAGGCCTATCTACATGTCATAGAGCCCCCGAAACACATGTTTAACCAATTCCACACATTACCAGTTACTCTATCAACTTGCACATAATCCGGTCATTTCATCAAGCTACATGTAATTCAGTTACTTCACAAGCCCCACATAGTTCGGTTAACTCCACCAATTTGCACATAATTCAACTATTACAATGAGTTGCACATAATTCAGCTATTTACAACAACATATACATTTATGGCACAAAGTTTGAGAAGTCAGAATATTAGGTTAATTAGGGGAGTGGAGTGTTCTTGCACAAAATTTAACAAAATATATACTTGCTTAGGAATGACAACTTTCAAAACCACTACCGGACTTATTCAAACAAGTGGGGATATTTCTCTTTCATTTCATTTTCCGCTTTCCATGTGGCTTCTTCGACTTGTTGACTCTACCATAATACTTTAACAGAAGCAATCTCTTTGTTCCTCAATATACAGACTTGCCTATCAAGAATAGCAACTGGAACCTCCTCATATGACAATCCTTCATTAATTTCAACCGTGTCAACCGGCACAATGGAGGATGGATCCCCAATCACCTTCTTCAACATGGACACATGAAACACTGGGTGCACTAATGACATTTCAGGGGGCAATTCCAGCCTATAAGCCACCTGTCGTATCCTTTGAGCAATCCTATATGGCCCGACATACCTTGGGCTCAATTTCCCTTTCTTCCCAAACCGCATTACTCCTTTCATGGGAGACACCTTCAAGAATACGCAATCATCCACTTGAAACTCCAAGTCTCTTCGATGAACGTCCATAGGATTTCTGACGACTCTGAGCAGTCTTCATCCTTTCCTGAATGACTTTAACTTTTTTCATAGCTTGGTGCACAAGATCTAGTCCTAACAGTTCCGCCTCACCAACCTTGAACCATCCAATAGGAGAGCTACACCTCCTTCCATACAATGCCTCAAATGGGGCCATCTGAATACTAGCATGGAAACTGTTATTATAAGCAAATTCTATAAGCGGCAAGTTATCGTCCCAGATACTCTTGAAATATAATACACAAGACCATAACATATCTTCAAGCGTCTGAATGGTCCGCTCTGCCTGCCCAAATCAGTTTGTGGATGGAATGCTGTGCTGAGATTTACCTACGTACCCAAACCTTGCTGAAATTTCTTCCAAAAGTTAGTTGTGAACTGGGCCCCTCGATCCGAGATAATAGATACTGGAGTGCCATGGAGTCTGACTATTTCTTTGATATACAACTGAGCGTACTGTTCCGCAGTATCGGTGGACTTGACTGGCAAGAAGTGAGCTGATTTCGTGAGCCGATCCGCTATTACCCAAACAGAGTCGAACCTACGTGGAGTGTGAGGTAACCCCGCCACAAAATCCATATTGATCATCTCCCATTTCCACATTGGTATTTCCATAAGCTGTGCCAACCCACCGAGCCTCTGATGCTCGGCCTTCACTTGCTTACAATTCGGACACCTAGCCACAAAGCCCGCCACACCCCTCTTCATATCATTCCACCAATAAATATCTTTGATATCATGATACATCTTCGTAGAACCTGGGTTTAATGAATACCTGGAACACACAGCCTCCCTTGGCACCACAAAATACCATCATCATTGTCGTGTGAAAATGTTGTAGTCTTATGATTCAGATTTGCCTCTCTCAACTGTACCAATGTTGGATCTTTGAATTTCTTTTCCTTGATTTCCGTTACAAGTGAAGATTCTGCTCCATTACGCACCACGACATCCCCTTCGTCTGTGGTCAAAAGACAGACCCCCAGGCTAGCCACCTGATAAACCTCCCGAGCCAAAGGCCTCTAACCTGCTTCTAACTGAGCCAAGCTACCCATGGATTTCCGACTAAGAGTGTCGGCTACCACGTTCGCCTTCCCTGGATGGTACAAAATATTCATATCATAATCCTTGAGCAATTCTAACCACCTCTGCTGCCTTAAGTTCAACTCATTTTGTTTGAATAAATATTGAAGACTCTTGTGGTCTGAGAACACTTCCACATGGACCCCATAAAGATAATACTGCCAGATTTTTAATGCAAACACAACCGCTGCGAGCTCCAAATCATGTGTCGGATAATTCATCTCGTGATTCTTGATCTGCCTAGAAGCGTATGCTATTATCTTACCACATTGCATCATTACACACCCCAAACCAACCCTTGAAGAATCACAATACACCACAAACCCTTCCGAACCTTCTGGAAAGGTCAACACTAGCACCGTGGTCAATGTCAATTTCAATTCCTGAAAACTCTTTTCACACGCATCGGACTACTGGAACTTAACCGCCTTCTACGTCAGCTTAGTCAATGGGGAGGTGAGGGTAGAGAATCCCTCCATAAATCTCCAATAATACCCAGCCAAACCTAAGAAACTACGAATCTCTGTCGGGGTCGTTGGCCTAGGCCAATCCTTTACCGCTGTAATCTTTTGGGGATCAACCCGAATCCCCTCCCTGGAAACAATATGGCCCAAAAAGGCGACTGATTCTAGCAAAAAATCACATTTTGAAAACTTTGCATACAACTGGTGCTGACGAAGAGTCAGCAGAACTGCCCTGAGCTGAGTAGCATGATCTTCTTGACTTCGCAAATAAACAAGGATGTCGTCAATGAAGAAAATCACAAAGAAGTCAAGAAACGGTTTGAAAACCCGATTCATAAGATCCATAAAACCTGCTAGGGCATTGGTTAGCCCAAAAGACATTACCAGAAATTCGAAGTGCCCATATCGAGTCCTGAAGGTAGTCTTAGGAATATCCTGCTCCCTGATCTTTAACTGGTGATACCCGGACCACAAATCAATCTTTGAGAAGAACATAGCACCTTGCAACTGGTCGAACAAATCATCTATCCGAGGCAATGGATATTTGTTTTTGATCGTTACCTTGTTGTGTTGCCGATAATCAATACACATCCGAAGCGATATGTCTTTCTTTCTGACAAAAAGAACTGGTGCGCCCAAGGCGTCACACTTGGCCGTATGAAACCCTTTTCTAATAGATCTTCCAATTGCTCTTTTAACTCTCTCAATTCTGTTGGCGCCATTTGGTAAGGTGGAATAGATATTGGCTGCGCATCTGGAAATACATCAATCCCGAAATCGATCTCTCCATCTGGTGGAATCCCAGGAAGCGCGCCCGAAAATACTTCAAGAAATTCATTCACAACAGGCACAAATTTGGGAGCAGGCACCTCTGAAGTGGTGTCCGTAACCCGGACCAAATGGTAGATGCACCCTTTTCTGATCATCTTTGAGGCTTTAAGGTAGGAAATAAATCTAACTCTTGGCACAACATTATTCCCCTCCCACTCGCTAACTGATTCACTAGGAAACTCAAGCCTCATGATCCTGGTTCGGCAGTCGAGTTTAGCAAAGCATGAATAGAGCCAATACATCCCCATAATTACATCGAAATCTACCATTCTTACTCAATAAGATCAGTCGTGGTATCCCGACCACGCATCGTGATAACACAATTCCTATAGACTCGCATGGCCGTAATGGAATCACCAACCGGAGTCGACACAGAGAACGGTTCGTGAAGCTTTTCGGGTTCTATCCCAAAACTTGAAGCAATAAATGGAGTAACACATGACAAAGAATACCCGGGCTCAATAAGGGCATAAACATCATGTGACTGAATAGTCAGAATACCTGTGACAACATCTAGGGAAGCCTCTGCACTCTGGCGACCACTCAAAGCATATAACCGGCTGGGTCCCCCTCGACCCCGTGCTCCACCCCTAACTGTACCGTGCCTTGCTGGAGCTGGAGGGCGTGCTGAACATGTAGCGGTTGAAGAGCTGGATGGCTGAGCAGTACCCCTACTCGCGCCCTGACTGGGTGTGTGGCAGTCTCGCTGGATATGCTCTCTCTCTCCACATCTATAACATACCGGTATGTCCAAGTAACAAGGCTCAGAATGAAACCTCCCACACTTAGGGCATGGGGCCCTCCGCTGCTGCTGGAACCTTCCACCGGAACGACCCGACTGATGGAACCTCCTGCTATCTAGACCTGGTCCAAAGCGACCTCCCCGTTGATAACCGTGCCCTGATGGCGGGGCACTGGATGAGGACTGAGCATAGGACTGGGATGGCCCTGATGACCCTCTCCCAAGGACTAATCTCCCTCCTCCAACTGAATTCCCAGGGTTGCCCACTGACCGGGCCTTACTACTACTCTCCCTCTCCATTCTTATCTTCAACTTCCGAGCCTCTATGGCCTGAGCGAATCCAATGATCTTCCCATAATTCATATCTGAATGCAAGGCAGCTGTAGCAGTTTCATTAACAACCAAGGGACCAAGGCCCTGACAAACCATCAAATCTGGCCTCCATAGTCGGCATCATGTGGATGGCATATTTGGACAGGCGCACGAAACCCATGTGGTACTCCCACACACTCATGCTGCCCTGCTTAAGGACCTCAAACTCCGTAACACGGGCTGCCATAGTCTCGGCTTGAGCAGGAATAGGAATATCTTGGCCTGGGATGGAAGAGTCAGGAAGATTCAGGGTCGGGGAATCATTCTCACCCACACCATCAGATAAAGAATTCACGCCCACTCCTAGGGTGGCATTGGCCTCATGTCCGAGTCGGGCTCTCTTCTTAGATGCCATGTAATGAAAATTGGAACAATGCACGGGTTAGATAAAGATGTTTTCACCTTCCACTTCATTGCACGATACAGAGTAACAATAAAAGGATATTTTCCTAAATGTCCATGCAGCCCCCTAATTATAGATGTGGTCAACAACACACCGATAAGAAGGGCTCTACTAGACACGGCTCCGAGACATCCTAGGAAACTTTCAAAAACCTTAGGCTCTGATACCAAGTTTGTCACGTCCCAAAACGGAGGGACGAGACCAGCGCCTAACTAGATGATCCCGGTCAAGCAGACTTGGATTGTCTTTCCTACCCAACGCATCACCTCGTGATTATAATATACATTATTACACATGAATTAGCAATTTAGAGTTTAAGCATGAATCTACTACTTGAGTTCATACTATCCTTTATCATTTCCACATTTGATTATCACAAAATATACAATAATTCCGATTCGGACCACGATTACTAGTAAACACATTTACCGCCCAACATACATATATGTACAACCCACATCATGTCTACGGAGCCTCTAAGAGTACTAAGGGTTTACACAATACTTGTCGGCAACAAGGCCCCGACTATGCCTTAAAAGACATAACATATACAAAAAGATGATGTAGACTACACATGGCCCCAAGAGGAAGTGGAGCTCACCGGATCTGCTAAAGGTACGAAGGGGAAAAACCAAACCTGGTATGGAACCACCTACATCCATATAAAAGATGTAGAGCACCCGGCAAAAGGGACTTTAGTACCATTGAATAGTACTAGCATGTATGGGCCAAGTTTATTCCAAGTAGAATCAAACAATACACAATTAGAAAGCAGTTAGGGTAACCACAGAAATACCACAAAAGTATATAGGAAACCACAAATGAAGATTTCACAGTTACTTGTTTCAATTTCTCATCTGTTGCGACGCGAAACCCCATACCACCGTACATTCTCATCTCACCCTTATTACCTCTCCACCCTTATTACTTTGTGTTGCGGTGCGCAACCCGATCCCACCGTACAATCACATTTCACCCTTATTACCTGTCCACCCTTATTACTTCGTGTCGTTGCACGCAACCTGATCCCACTGTACGTTCCCATATCATAACAACAATCACCAACAATTATATCACAAAGATCTTTATCATGAAGAACATAAGTTCATATCAACCAATAATTATGTGAAATCAAGGCACAATGATCTGTACCAATCAGCAATTCATATATGATGTTGCCACAATCATTTAACTCAATAAAATTAGCCCATATTTACTTTCATTATTTACTACACAACATTTAGCACTTGGATACATTCAACACTTTATTTCATTATCATTTCTTTCGTCTTGCAGCACGTCCTCCCATACCGATGTATTCAACATTTAACGAGCTTTACACATGGTAGGATAAGCACAAAGAATCACCCTTCATAATCTCAATTAGCATGGTAATTGACTTAAGAAAATTAGAGAATGAATTCGTACAACTCGACACAGCAGGATAAACAATTCACACATGCTCAAGAAAGAATTTCATATCGTGTACTCGGACACCAACAAAGTAACTCTACAAAGATTAAAGTGAGTCATACATACCTTGGTTTGGGATTTTTCCTTAATTTCTACCACAATTCACCGGACCTTCTAGCACCTTCAATCTAGTTCACAATGTGGCATAATTTAACTTAGAATTAGGAACAATGATCATGTCTTGAAATCACTTGATCATTCTATCAAACACTAAGTGTTCTTTTAGATTAAATGGCCTCTTTTTAGTGAAAGATTACTCTAACCCGTTTTCTTTTACTAGATTATGATTAGTTGGTTACATGCATGCAAGGCTCCTACCCTTATCTTCATGAATTCACCTAACCATGTTTCATTTTATAAAAAATATGGAAGTTTAGGTTGATAGGGTAGAAGCTTACCTCTTGTAGTGAAGAAAATGGTGTCCTATGTGATCAATTCCAGGTCTGAGTATGTTGGAGGAAAAAATTGGATGAAATTGGACTCTCTCTCTCTAGAACCCACTCTCTCCTCTCTTTAATTTATCAGAAAATGGGCTTAAAATGAAAGGGGGAGGTGTTTTAATGAACTGGGGTTCGGGTATGAAATTAGAAATTTAACAGTCCCGAAGTAGAAATGCGGTGAGGAATGTGATCACATTCCTGCTATGCGGTCTGCATTCATGTCGCATAATTGGCCCTCAAATGGGCCAAAAAGAAAAGTAGGTTGCTCAGGTATGCGACCACTATGCGGTCCGCATACCTCTTATGCGATCGTATAACTCCTTCCGCAAAAGTCAAGGTGCAAGAATGTGACAACTATGCAGCCCACATTCGTGAAATGCGATCGCATTCTAGGCTGCATAGCTGTCCTCAAAATGGACAGCAAACTGTCCAGGTATACGACCACTATGCGATCCGCATACCTGATCTGCGATCGCATAGTTGACCGTAGACCTTCGCAAGTCCCGGGGTATTTTTTACTCAAAAAGGTCCATTTTAAGAATTTCTACAGTTATAACAACACGGGGACCTATTTGGGCATTAGCTTTAGCCATGAAATTTGTACGGGTCTTTACAGGACCAACCTTTGCCACTTTAGAATCGGGGACTTGGTTCTGAGAAAAGCCACCCTCAACACTCGAGACCCTAACGAAGGAAAACTCGGCCCGAATTGGGAAGGACCATGTCAAGTCCTTGATATTGTCAGAAAGGGATCCTACAAGCTAGGCACGATAAACAACGAGAAACTACCAAATAATTGGAACATCTCACTCCTTAAGGATATTATTGTTAAGGTATGACCTTCTCCTTTTTCATTCGCATTTTACACTAAATTATTTTCAGGTGTTCAAGCGAAGGTATTGAAGTTCTCATCAACCAGGAAGATATTATGACCTTAAAGCACGCGTTGCACTCTTTTTCCCTTCGACTGGTTTTTATTTCAAATGGATTTTTCCCGCAAGGTTTTTAACGAGGAAACCATTGTTCGTGCTGACTTAGATTATCCGAGGTGTCTTTACAATCAACCTTTAATACTTGGGGGCATCACCCTCGAATGTTATATTTTCAAGGAAAATACTTCGTGTCAAAGGGGTCTCGATAGGAAAACTTTATAATGGGACAAACGGTCAAATGAACCGTGTCCGTATAGATTAGTAAATCCCTAAAGGAAAAACATGTACACATGTATGAACCATTCAAAGAAGTACTTTTCCTTACAAGATATCTTGTGCGTTAATGCAAATTTTCTACTTTACAAGCACTATACTTATGATTTTGTGAAAACTGACTCAAGGGCCAAGTACAACGACACCTCGAATGATCAACCCCATGCTCGGGGACTCCCATCGAAAATTAGTATGCTCGAACTATATAACTTCAAAACAATAAGACCTCAAAGAGGCAACCCTTGATTTATAGGCCAAGGCCATCATTCTCGGGGACAACTACTTTGAACAAGTTCGAAGTGTTATTGGGAAAATAAGCCCAAGAGGCATACCCAAAGGCTACGGCCAAACTAGCGCAGCTCGGAGACGTTCGAATCTCGCAATAAAAATAGGCCTTCGAATATTTTGAAAACCGGTTAAAAAAGGCTATCCTCGGCTAATATAAGGCCTCGAAAAACCTTAAGAGGTATCAAATTATTTAAATACAAATTCGTGTTGAGGCATAAAAAGTAAAAGGGTTTCGATCGATGTTAAACCCTCAAACAACCCAATGGACAAAAATATTCATGCTAAGGCATAACGGAACTTTTATAAAAGTCCTTGAGCCGAAAGGGGGAAAAAGCCATTCTTCTAATTCCATATCATCCCAATTCAAAGAGCCTAAGGGCTATTACATTTTACAATTCGAGAATACGTTCTCAGTCAATTTAAACCTAAGGGTTTCACTATTTCTAGCTCGAGTAAAAACTCACTCGACTACAGTTCGAGAATCCGTTCTCACTCAATACAAACCTAAGGGTTCTATTGCTTCGAGTTCGAGTTTTACTCGAACTCAACTATGAAAGCAGTATTATTGTGACTTCGGTCAAGTTTCCCAAAACTGAAGTCTTAAATATATTATTCAAGGCATAAAGTATGCTAAAATTTTAGAAGGAAAATATTGAGAAGAAATTCAAAAAGGAAATTTTTTTATTATATTTGAACGAGAATATTTTCAAAGGACCAACAAGAGTCCTACAAAAAAGAAAAAAGAGAGAAAGTTTTTTACAAGGACCCTAGCTATGCTCGGGAGTGACTCCTTCCTCGGGGGAAGCTTCCTCCTCGGGCCCCTCTCCGTTATCGAATCTGTCCTTGCTGCCTTCATCGTCATCGTCACCGTTGGAAGAGGTCAATTTCCTGGTATCAGCTTCGTGCATCTTTGCCTGAGCTATCTCCTTGGAAATATCGAAGCCTCGGTCATGAATATCCTCGAAGGCCTCCTTTCGAGAATGGCACTTAGCCAGCTCTGCATTCCATTGCGCTCGATCGGTGACCTCCCTCACCGGAGCTTGAGCAGCCTCGACATCATCCATGTATATAGCTACTGACTTGTCAGCTTGGGCTTTTGCCTTTTCAGCCTCAGTTTGCGCCTTAACAAGTTCGGCCTCGAGTTCCTCGATCCTCTTGGCCTGGATCGAGCACTTCTACCTAACACTCAGAAGTTGGACTTCGATCATTGACAGTTGGGCCAAGGCAGCCTCTTTTTCTGCAGCAAAGCGGTCAATTCCCTCCTTCCACCTACGACAGTCAGCTTTAACTTGATTGACCTCCCCCCGGAACAGCTCGACCTTTTCAATTTTTTGCTGCAACTGAGACATAGAAACGTTAGCTTCCACCCTTGGATTGAGCCTGTATTTTTTCAAAGAATATTTACCTGCTCGTTCAGATTGGTTTCCTCCTTACGAGCCTTGGCCAAGTCATCTCGGAGGTCCCTTAGCTCTTCATCCTTCTACCCATAGAGGAGCTTGAGAGCATTTCTCTCCTCCAAAAGCTACTGGAGATCGGCCCCACATTGGTTTAGGTCGGCCCGAGACTTGAAGAAATCCTATATGAGAAAAAATAGAAGTTAGACAGAAGGAAGGAAAAGTAAAAGAAAAATTACAACAAAAAAAAAAAACACTTACTCGAGATAGAAAGCGTTGGGCCTCTTCGAAGAGGGTAGACGCATCGTTGAGGTCAGAGACATCATCGACCCCGAAAAAACAATCCCGAAAGGGATCATCTTCACTGGGGACTCCGCCTATGTCGAGGGTACTTATAACTTGAGCTTCCCTTATGGTCTCCTCGGGGAAATCCGGTAGAGAACGTGAGTGACCTATTGTCACTGCCCCGAGCGAGTCGTTCGGGGCGCTCTATTCAGCTATGGGGTTTCAGAACCAGCCCCCTCTAGTATCTTTTTTGAGCGAGTGATGATATCGACCTCGGGTGATCCAGGGGATTTTCCCGGATCTTTCTTCAAAACATCCTCATCACGAGGCAAGGTCTCGGCAACCACCGCCGGCTCTGAGGGCTGGGCAGCCTCGCGGTTTTCCTTATTCGAATCACTAGTGCTGAGTCATCGCCCTCATCTTCCTCTTCTTCTCTCATTTGTTGGACCGAATCTACAGTAAGAGGAATAACTTTCATCTTGGTCCTTCGCGCTAGAGCATTTTAAGGTGTGGGGTCCTCGGACACCGAGACTCCCTTTCTCTTATTATCTTTCGCCGATTTCGGAACTGGGGACTTGGCCTCTTCCTTGCTGCTCGGACGCCTCAAGAATGCGTCTTTTGTTCAGGCCTGCACAAAAATAAACTGAGTAAGAAAAACAAATGTGACCAACACCTCGAAAATAAAGGAGAGAAACTCACCGTGATTATTTGCATCCCATTTTCCTTTTGCCAAGTCGCGCCAACAGCGCTCAACATAAGAGGAAGTCGAGGCCAACTTTCGAACCAAGTCCTCGAGATCAGTAACCGCTCGAGGTATCCAAGCAGCCGCTGCATGACAAATGAAGATGTTAAATAAATAAAAAAATAGAAACATGGAAACTAATGAGTAAAGTGTTACTTATGCTCCGGGTTCCATTTCTGGGGAAATGGAATTCCTTCTGGGTGAGGTCAGAGGTCCTTACCCAAACAAACCAACTCATCCACCCTCGTTCCTAGTCCTCGTCGATACTCGAGCAAAATGCCTTGGTCGCTCGACGTTGCAGTTTTATCAACCCTCAAAATATTCGGGATCGGTATAACATGATTTGATGGTCAAGGGTGAACGGAAGACCCTCCATTTTGTTGGAGAAAAATCGGAGCATGATCACGATGCACCAGAAGGAAGGATGAACTTGGCCGAGGGTCACTTGGTACCTCTTACAGAAATATATGATAACTGGATCGAGGGGACCCAACGTGAAAGGGTAAGTGTAAACACTTAGAAACCCTTCCACGTGGGTGGTAATGCTTTCTTCAGGAGAAGGTATCTGTACAACTTTGTCCCCCCAGTTGCAATCCCTTTTAACTTCCTTGAAAAATTTCACTGTTATCGAGAAAATATATCTTGATACATGCTCACATCGGCCAGGTACCGATGGAGGGTTCTCGACTTTAAAGTCGGACTTTAGAACACACGGACCGGGAACATACTCACTAGGGAGTGATTCTGCTGGCGTTTTATCACAGGCAGGCCGTGAAGAAGAAGAGAAAGCCTTTTCCTTTTGTGGGACAGTTTTGGAAGTTTTTGCCATTATACGAGTAGAAGAAAAAGGAAAGTGTTGAGTTCTAGTGGTTTGAAACTAACATAGATGGCCTAAGGAATGATGAAAGAGAAGAGATTGAGAGAGTTGAAGGAGATTGAGAGAGTTAAAGACTTGGAAGAATTGATGAAGATGAAAGTAGAAGTTTGATTCAACAAAAGAATCCATATTTATAGATTTACGGTGACGGCTCGACGACTCTAGTGGCCGACTGCCCACTGACGCGCATTAATGGTTTAGGGAACTATACTGACAAATAATTCGGTCACTTCCATCGCTTACGTCACGAGGATGACATCACTATTTACCAAGGTCATAATAAAATCAAGGCTCAAATCATTTCTTATCATTATATTCTAAGAAACGAGGGGATTATCTGTATACGATAGAAATCAGTACCCGATTTCACCATTTTATCGAGGATGGAATGTTGCATTGAAGAGCTGAGATGACGAGTCCAAAATCGAAACCTCTTTCTAGATCTAGGTTGAGGTCAATCGAGTCCAGAAGAGACAGAATCGAGGCTAGAAGAGACGGACTTCGAGTAATATCGGGATAGCTTTATAACGGAAAAGGTGAGATATCCGCGATTGGTCGATGATCGTGGCGTGAATCTCGGAATGGATCAAATCTATAGCGGTTAATCAGTTGTTTATATGATTTTCTTCTGTAATTAGTACTATACCTTAATTAGGATTCCTCTACTATATAAAGAGGAATGTCATTCATTTGTACGGATCATTCATTGCTCACCGAGAAAATATATACAACCATTTCTTTCTTTCTTATTGCGCTGCTTACTGTTCATCAGAATTATTCTATCTTTATCGTTCTTGTGCTACTATCACCTCAAGAATACATCAATTTGAGGTCGAGGTTCATATTGTATACTGGTTTGATTTTTTTTATAGTTTAATTCAGTCATTCATCTTCTCGTTTATCAATTGGTATTGGGTAAAATTACATATCCTTGAAACCACAATATAAGTTTAATTGTTATCCAAATTTTAGGGTAAACACACCTATGAATGCAAACAAAAATTTTACTGCCCATATACTATATCCTACTGTAAGCAAGTTCGAGCAAGAATGGAACTGAAACTCTGACATCCATATACAATGATTCAAGCTACAGAAACTCTCACATCCATTAACATACCAAATAAACTAGTATTGAGATTCAATAATTTTATGTTATATCCTTTATCTGGGTGACTAAACCAGCAAAAGAAGGTTTAGTATTTCATTTTGGATAAACTAGTGGGTGGAGGTATTTAATTATACATGATCTTTTTTTGTATCGACCCGATTGGTCGTTTTGAGCATTCGCACTTTGCTTGGTAGTTTGTGGGAATGAGTAGCTCCGTATGATGTATTATGACTTATGCATATCATCGTTTTTGGTTTTCAGGTTAATCGAAATCGGTTTAGAAGAATGAGTTCATTGTTGAAGCTTTAAGTTGAAAGAGTTGACCAAGTTTGACTTTTCGAGAATTTGACCCCAGAACAGAGTTTTGATGGTTCCGTTAGGTCCGGATGGTGATTTTGGACTTGAGCGTATTCCCAGATTTGTATTTGGATGTTTCTAGAAGGTTTCGGCACAAATTGGCGAAAATTGGAACTTTGAAAGCCTTGGAAAGATCATAAGTTTGACAGGAAGTTGTTTTGAAGATATCATATTCGGATTGTGATTTTGGGAATTGGAATAGCTTTTTCAGGTCATTTGGGACTTGTGTGCAAAATTTGGATTTATTCCGGGATGATTTGATATGTTTCGGCGAGTTTTGGAAATTTTGAAAGTTCAAAGTTCATAGATTTCGATTTGAGGTGTGATGCACCGTTTTGATGTTTTATGTGCGTTTTGAAGCCTCGAGTAGGTTCATTTCCTATTATGTGACTTGTGGGTATGATTGGACGAGGTCCCGAGGGGCTAGGGCGTGTTTCAGATCGATTTCGGACCTTTTTTCTTCATGTTACAATTGTTGAGGAGCTGCTGGTTCTGGTGTTTCGCACCTGCGATTGTTATTGCGCAGGTGCAATGGATACAGATGAGGTTGTGGCCATCGCAGAAGCGGCTTGGCTCGCAAATGGGAGCCCTTTCCTTCAAAAGCGAAATCCGCGGATGTGGCCACCTATCCACAGGTGCGAAAGTGCTGAGCAATGTTATATAAATCGAGGTTTTGGTTCTTTCTTCATATTTCAAGATGTGGGGCTCAGATTGAGGCAATTCATAAAGCAAATTTCACCACAAGGATTGGGGTAAGTGTCCTTCACTCAGTTTTGATTATATCTCATGAATCCATCTTCATTTTTGGCATTTGGTTGGTGAATTTAAACAGCAAATTGGGGGTTTTGGCCTAAAGTTTTATAATATGAATTTTTGAGTTTTAAACATCGATTTGTAGTCGGAATTGAGTAAAAATAGTATGGTTGGACTCTTTATTGAATGGGTTGTCAGATTTTGTGAGTTTTGTCGAATTTCGAGGCGTGGGCCCGGGTGATTTGAATTAGGATTCAATCTTTATCATTTGGAATTATTTCTTTGATCTTTATTTGATTTATTTGAGTGGCTTTTGGCTAGTTCTGTACCGTTCGAAGGTCTCTACGCGCGTGATGGCATTTTTGGAGCATCGCTTGGCTTGCTCGGTATTGTAATTTCCTTGTTCGAGGTAAGTGTTTTGCCTAGCTTTGTTGAGGGAAGTTTTCCTCCTATTTTCCATTGTTGCTACATGCGGGGGTGATACGTATGTGAAGTGATGAACGTATATGTATGTGCCAGTGTTAATCATGCTCGGGGGTAGATTATGTTATAATTGTATCTTGTAAAATTTCATAACCTTCTTACTTCATGCCTCCCTGGACTTCTAGATATTAAGAACGTAGTGTCAAATGTTAGAGTCGAGACTTAGCCTAATATAGCTTAATTAATTTGATGGAAATGCTTAGAATACGTTGATGTGTATAATTCGGTCATCTCTATGCATAATCATTAATATGTTGCTATGGCCAATATTTTGAGATGCTAGATTCCATACTTGCATTGTTGATAAATTGTGGGATTTGTGGAAGTACTTGAATTATATGTCCCTGGAGCATTTATTAAATCATTGTTGGCTTGGAAAGAAGTGATTGAGAATCTGTTTGGAATATTCGTTTGAACACTCTCCTCAATGTTGTTTATACTTCTTACCTTGCCATTTTATTGAATTTCATATGCTTGGTGAGGAAGAGTGTAAAGCACGAAGGGTGATGCCGTGCGATTGTTTATATTCATTATCATGTGAGGAAGAGTGTAAAGTACGAAGGGTGATGTCGTGCAATTGTTTGTATTCATTATCATGTTATTGAGAGTAAAACCACGAAGGGTGATTCCGTCCCATGTTATTGAGAGTAAAAGCACGAAGGGTGATGCCATGCCATATTATTGAGAGTAAAAGCACGAAGGGTGATGCCGTGCCATGTCATTTTTGAGTAAAAGCATGACGGGTGATGCCGTGCCATTGCATTTATACTTTTATACTTTTGTATCATTGCGAGTTCATGGAACAATGGGTGTTTCCATGCAAGTAAAAACGAGGGACATGCATTATGTTATGATATTCTTTTCTTGTAGATATCTTTATGTCTTACCTTGTGACGTTCCGAATTTCCCACCGTCGAGACCGTGATGGCGCCTAACGTTGAACCTGCTAGGCAAGTCAACGTGAATATTTAATTTACCTTATTCCTTTACTATTATCTAATAATATGCAAAATACAATACTAACATAAATAAAAGTACAAAATGAACCAAGGTATATAAACTCAATGTAATGCCTTTACGAAATTTCACAAAAACCAATCCCAGAATTTTAGAGCCACGAACACATGGACCGTCTATGAATAATACATATAAAGGTCTGAATGAAATAAGTACATATGTTTCTGAAACAAAATACAAAAGAATTAGGAAGGGACGTCAAAGCCTGCAGACTCCTGCAGGACCACCTCAGGGTCTCCACTGGACTGAAGGCAACAACCTCGATCTATGGTCCGTAGGGTCCTACACTGGGATCTGCACCAAAGTGCAGAGTGTAGCATCAGCACAACCGACCCCATGTACTGAGTAAGTGTCGAGACTAACCTCGGCGAATTAGTGACGAAGCTATGACACGACAACCAAAGTCAACCTGTGCAGTTTAATAGTATACGGAGAAAAATAATACAACGAGAATATAAGCAGTTAAGCATAAAGGAAAAGGGGAACATGCTGAGGGGAGGAAATATCAAATAATGGAAATAACGAGGTAAGGCACAATTTCGATCTCAATTTAAGCAATGGAATAGTAATACGAAAACAAGTGCACGGCATCACCCTTCGTGCTTTTACTCTCGTCCTCACTATCAGAATAAATATATTTTGCACGGCATCACCCGTCGTGCTTTTACCTCACAATATCATGGCACGGCATTATCCTTCGTGCATTATCTCTAATATCATGTCACGACATCACCCTTCGTGCTTTTAAAATCACAATATCGGCACGGCATCACCCTTCGTGCATTAACATTCACTCAAAATTTCATGCACGACATCACCCTTCATACTTTTACACTCTTCCTCACCCAAACACATCAAATGACAGCAGTCCAACAAGGAATAATAATGGAGTAAACAGAAATAAAACCATAACATCCCGACAAGGGAGTTAACAGTGGAATTAATACCATCCCGACAAGGAAAAATAGCTATATCCAATCTCACTTAGTACGTAACGTCACATAAAAATCTTCAACTGAAACTAAGACTCAACACTATTCAATATCAAGGAATTTCCACCAACATGGATAACTATAAAGTGAAACTCAAATATTACTTACGAAAAACCATATAAATCACAATATTCGACTCACGGGCATGCTTGAAACCAACGTATAGGTACTCATCACCTCACTTATACGTTGAACATGATACTTACACATAGAAATTAGGACACAACACGTGTTCCCTCAAGCTAAGGTTAAGCCAAACACTTACCTAAAATTCCACGACCAATTCAAGCCTCGATTACCGCTTTCCCTTTTGAATTTGACTCCAATTCACTTGTATCTAGACATATTCAACTCAATAACATCAATCAATGCCAAATAATTCCAGCCCAACGCTTAGTTATAGGTTTTACATCATTCTTCCCAAAAAGTCAAAAATTGACCCCGGACCCACTTGGTCAAAATATGAGGTTCGGACAAAAACCCGATCACCCATTCACCCATGAGCCCGAATATGTAATTTGTTTTGGAATCCGATCCCAAACCGAGGTCTAAATTTCAAAATTTGTAAAATCCCTAATTCTCCTAAAATCCCTAATTTCTACCCTTGAAGAACAAGATTTAGGCCTAGAAATATAATGAGTGTTAATGGAAAATGAAGAAAATGAGATTAGAAACACGAACCTATGATTTGGTGATGAAACCCCTCTTCAAAACTCGCCCAAGGTCGGATTCTATGGAAGAAAATATGAAAATGGGGTATATTCCCGTTTTTGCTATTGTTTTAAAAAGACTGGGCATTTGTTCATTGCGTTCGCGTGCCCTGGGCCACGTTCGTGTTGACACCCAATTTTGTCCTCATTTCTTCCAAACTATTTATATAAGCTTCTAATATCACTAATAATGTAAGAATAGTTATTTTACCATTTTTAGCACAAACTAGACCTAATTATTATTACTATTATTATTATTATTATTATTATTATTATTATTATTATTATTATTATTATTGTTGTTGTTGTATTATTCATTCGTTCATTCGTTCTTATCGCCTTTTGTGGAAAAAGCATATCATTTTCCTTTATTTAGTTAAAAAGTAATGTTTCTTCAATCTTATGTTTTATAAATATTTGTTCCAAGAATATTAAAGTTTTATCCTTATCAATTAGTGTAATGGATATTTATATGCTAATATACATAGTATTATATAATATAGTTATTAAAATATTCTATTAAAGTTAGAAGTCCAAAGAAATACTAAGAAGAAAGGAATTTCAGAACTATTTTAAGCCCAAAATTTCGGCCAAATCAGTCCAAATAATTCCTTAAATCAGCCCAAAAAGTATTAGCCCAAGTTATATTATATTCTTCTAGATTATTCCACCATAAATATCCCTATTTTGGATTCCAAAAAATCCCATTTAATTGTTATTAAATTTTTTCCTCAAATCCAACGCCTTTACCCCATCCCTCGTTTACCACACTTAATGTCTCTCTCTCTCCTTCCATTTTCTCTCACTCTCCAGATGCTTCTTCTCCTTTCTTTCATCTTCTTCACAAGGTTCCATCCCTGCTCAGCCATGGCAGAGCTTGCCATCACCATTTTGAACAAAAAACACTGCACCTCAATTAATTTTCTGTAACATCAATATTCAAATTTCAAACATTTCAATAGCTTTCCTTCAAATCCCGCCCAAATCAAGAACCCTAGAAATCAGCCTATAAATATTTCCTTTTGAAAGGAATTTCGGGAGGGGCTAGAGTCGCTGATGGAATTCCCTCCCTAAAATCTTGAGTTTCAGCCGCCTCCTGTACCCAAAGTTGAGGTATTCTTTGAGCCGCCCACTTTTACCCCAAAGTTGTGCTTCAGCCCCCTCCATTTACCTTTGTTTAGCCGCCATCTCTACCTCTTAAAAAGCTTCTTCTTTCTGAAAATTTCTCAGTTCTGTTGGTTTGTAACAAAATAGAAGCATTTTTTTATTTATTCGTTTGTCTCGGCGATTAACGTTAGTTCGAGGTATCGAGTTTAAGGTCGGAGTTCGATAGTACATCTAAGACCCCGCCTTAGCTTACTGCCCCGCAAAAGTTCCATAACTTTCAATCTTTCTTTTCCTTGTTTCTGTTTTAAATTCATAATATATGCTGGTTTGAAAAACACACAATTATTTACTACATAGAAATTGTGATGAAGGTCTCGTTTGTGAAAAAATATTGGGTACGAAAGTCCATATGTTCTGTACTTCTGTCATTTAAACAAGAATGATATGTTTGGATCATATGTGGTGTTTCAGTTATTAGATAATTTATTAAACAGTGTGATAATTAGTATTAACCACAGTTGTCCTATTTTAATATTTTGTAAAATAAGTATTTTGTCGTGATATGGACTAAAAAGTGAAGTTGCAAAGCTTATAAGCTAGGAAGATCTCTTTTGAACACACTGGAAGTTGCCTTCTTGACTGAAATCATGATTAAGTATTATGTATGGTATTAAAGCTTACTTGAAATCATTTACTAGGTTCTTTCCTTACTTAAAGATGATGCCCAAGTTTTAGTTTGGTAGTTTCTTTTCCAGTTTACACCTTAGAATTCATGTGCAGAAGTTTGTTCCTATTCTTTTGCTATGTACGTTAGAAACTTTTCTATCATTAGATATCTTTTCTATTGATTTGGTTAAATGTCCACTGTTAAATGAATATTTGCTCTACCTTGTGTTCTTCAGCATCTATATATCATGCCCATAGGACTCTAATAAAAAAAAACAATGACTGATTTAGTAGAGTACGTTAAAAACTTTTCTAGCCACTTAAAAAGGATGATGTTAAACCATGTGGTAAGACCTTTTGCATATGACCAAACTTTAGTTGAAGTATTAATTTTTATAGAAGAGAATACCTTTAGGATTCGGCATGAATTATGTCGCAAGTTTGAAGTTCTTATATGAAGGAGATTGGTCCAGAATACTTTTGAATTACCATTAAGTCTTTACCATAATATTATCGACCTATATATGAATAGTTTTAGTTTTAAAACAATTCTGAGGTAATGAATAAAGACTGCTAAATAAGGTGTAGAACTTACTGTTTAATTGATGGCTGTTAAGGAACATTGCCTATAATAGGGTTGGATTATGGTTGCAATAAAAAATGAATAAAACTAACTTGCTTTCTGTGCAATGATGTGCAAGAGAGAAAGGTCATGTATAACATATTGTCTTTTATTTCTTATATGATAGTAGATATATAGTATATAGGGGTTTTAAGTTTGATTCATTTCTTAAAGAAAATACTCCAGAACTTTAGGTTCTCTGTCAAAACATGGTGTTCGAATATTAGATAGCTTGTACAAGAGTTCCCTTTAAACACGTTATAAAGTTTCATATAATACTGTCACTAAGAAGGATTATACTTAGGCCAGTTAGTTTATCTTATTGATCCTAAATGAACCTGGAAAAGTTCATTTTCTATCATTTAATTTTGGGAACATGTTAAGACCTAAGCATTGCAAACCCATTAGCATGTATAAACTAGCTGGAATTGGACATGTACTTTTTCATCAAATGTCTCTGATTTGGTTCAAGTTATAAGTTTTGATATCTCGTTGCCTTTTATTTCCTAGTCATCTAGATTTTTTTTCTTTTCTAATTCTTGTCTTTCTTTTTCTTTCTTTTGCATATGCATTTGGAGCAAAAATAGAGTCTCACTCAGGATTCAACACTACCCTAGCATGAAGTCATTGCATCTCATACCATCCTTCTTAGAATTCAAGATAAATATATTTTAAATCAACTTCTTATGGCATCAAGTTAGATATATTTTTAAATAAATTTCTAATGCCATCAAGCTAAATATATTTTGAGTCTGAAATTGATAATCGATCACTTCGAACACACAAAGAAATTGCTCCTCTTTTACGATGTATTTGAAACTTTTTCTGCTAAGCCTAGACTCACTATCTAGGAGAAATGGTTATGCCACCTAGTTAGCTGATTTGTTATCCTATTCAAACACTTTATAATCTTATATAGTCAAAATCATTTACTACTTAACTATGAGTTATTTTTAAATACTTATAAAATATTTTACTTATATAACTTTACTATTAACTTAAGTTTGGCCGGTTAACCTTAATTAACAGATCATATAGGGTACTTTAACAACATTCCCTGTAGGATTAATTAGAACTCTTACCTAGAATCTCTAAAACTAAGCACACCATATAAAACAGAGTTAACTTTAAGCACTATTTAGCTAAAATTGATGTCCTAATTCTTCGTTAAAATAATTAGGTGGCGACTTTCTTTAATCAATTAAACCTTCAGAATTACCAATATGTTATACTCTAGTTTGACCCGTGTTAGAATGGGGTATAACAGCATGGCGACTCTGCTGGGGATTCTAGGCTCTAAATCATAACAAACATAGGTTAATATTAAATTTATTTGTGTGTTTGTAATTGTTTATGATTCTTATATGAGTTGTCTTATGTGATAAATTGTTGTTTATATATACTTATTGGTTTGCATAAATTGTCATCCCGTTTCACTTCCTCCCCTTTTGAAAAACTCACACTAAGCACACACCTAGCGATTACGTGGTTTGCGGCCGTGCACTTTTCAAAAATACCTTTTAGGGGAAAGTTCGTGAGTAAGTCGATCAACGGTGCAGTCGACAGTCACGACTTTCCACTCTCAAGTTGTCCACTTGGGAGAAGACCAGTCTAGAAAACACACTCTTAGTCAACTTAAGATAGAGCTAAACCAACACCCTTTTAAGAGGATGCATCATTTTAACCTTAGGCGATTTAATACCAGAGGTGTATTAAATCCATTAGTTAACCTCACCTAAATGTCCGAAGGGTTTTCAACTCCAAGTAACACCTTATCACATATGTGCATTATTTGAGGGGTGAACATGCCAATTATGTGGACCACTTGCTCTAAATTAATTAAATCCTAGGTAATGGAGCATAACTAATTTTTTGATGATATATGAAAATTTTCAAATGACATAATCGAGCGTAACATCGAGAAGTTTAAACATGACGAAATATCTTTTATTATACTTTCTTTTAAATTACAAAAAAAAGAAGGTTTAAGCAATTTATTTACTTTATTATTATTATTATTATTATTATTATTATTATTAAAAAAGTTTTGAAAAATAGAATTGTTTAATTAATTTAAAGCAATGGAATGACACATAATGACGTATTTGTCCTTTAATACACGTTAGACCTACCTTTGGCACAAAAGGTCCCTTATATTAGGACACACTATTATTTGTTAAGCTATGTAATGTGTCACATGCTTTGCTTGGTTACTTGCTACGTTGGCTATTTACTTATTTGCTAGGTTGCTTACTTGACTTTATTATTTGTACTAACATTTTTTGTAGTTTTGCAGAAGATGAAAGTATTGACTATCCAGCTTGCTTACTTCTTTATTTAAATATATACTTTCTTTGTTCATATATTTTTGTTTACTTATATTAAATCATCCTTTTGACTTAATAATAATAATAATAATAGCCACCAATTATTCTGCGCTTAGTGCTCTTTAACAACTCTAGAGCACCGCTTAGGCCTTAATTTCTCTTCGGTCCACTCCCATTCTTGGAATCTAATTAAGATATCTTTTAGTCTTTGAGCGTGATCTTCTATTATTTATAAGGTTGGATGCTTTGTCCGCAAACTTTTCAACAAAGCTCGGTCCATCATGAAATACTCAATATCTGTGCTTTAATTAGCGTTAAGAATTTTCTTTAACCAAAAAGGTGTATAGTAAGATTTCATTAAAAAAAATATAGTGTAATCGCTTATGGTTAGGTAAAATAATTTGCCCACATAATTTTTTGAGCTAATTTTATTTGCGTCCCTTTATTTAAATATGGTTACATATTTTTAAAATATTGCCAATCGTGCCTCACATAATTTTTCAATTTGTCCATGTCCTTTTCACACAAGCATAAACTTCTATCTTGTCTCATTGCTCTATTTTTCTTAAAATTTATTTAGCATTCTACCTATACTTTAAAATTTCAACCTTCGTGCCAATTCTCATTTAAAAATTGGTAGATATCCAAATTTATGCAATCTACCAAGCAATAGATTGCCACTATTTGTCCAATTTGCACTGCCAAAATTATTCTAAATTGTCATTCATTCAATCCAAATATTCGTATTACTATTTCAGGTCGTCGAGACTAATCTTCACGCACCCCGCTAATTCTAAGTTTTGGCATACATGTTGAGGAACCATCTCACAACTCTCAAAACAGTTGATATCGTATTCTAGGCCTCGACAACTTTATGATTTGCCAACTCTAAAAAATAATAATAGAGTCATTTCATGTCTAATTGACTCTTATATCCTAATCAAGTATCTTAATTGTGAGCTTGTCGATATTCAAACAGCCAAAAATTATTTTCAACATCAAAATTATCCATCTTTGGCCTCTTTGAAGCATAGTCTATATAAGGCTCGGTCTTTTATAATAGATTGTTTTTTAATTTCCTCAAAGAAGGAAACTGGGGCAGAATTGCTTTTTATGCAAATTGATCAGCTTTAAAGAAATTGAGTATGCTCGCATAGGACATCATGCCATGGAGTAAAAAAAAATCCTAAAGATTGGGACAATGTTTTTTTAAAAATGTCTAGAGTCATGCAAGGAAAAGGACTTTTGCTAGAGCTAAAGCTTTGATGTTAGACATAAGTCATCCCTTCATAAAACTTCAAATCATTCCGTTTTCATGTCAATAAGTCTCGTGCATTAGAACCCTCTAGATAACAAGTCAATCTTGTCCATCCATTTTGCAACTTAGGCCATCGTTTCCAATTTAGGGCTCCTACTTAACCATATTATGATTTAATCTATATAGTTATATACTTTATTATTTTGTGCATTTATTTCATTGTGATGAATACACTAACGCTTTGCTTTTGTTCAAAAGTTTTATTTTTCCTTAAAAGGTTGCCTATCATTGAACACTGTTTTGGCTGCGAATTTGCATAAAGGACGAAGCTGTAATGGCAGACCGATTTGAAGAATTCAGTACTGGTAAGGGACTATTGCAAGCACAAACTGATAGTACCAACGCGGATGTGTAGAGAAGGAAAGTGTTGGTCCATCTGGGAAACACTTTCAACGTACTTCCAAACACAAACTCTGTTTTTAGCTCAAAACGAAATATTTGCTTAACCATATCTCCCTGCCCAGCTCCTGCTTATGCAATCCCTACACAACTGCCATCAACCTGCAACCCCCAATCAAGTTATGATAATGCCTCCTATAACCACAACTCTATTTGAGGAGGACAAGCAAAAACAACTAGTGATATGCTCGTGTAAGAGACCTGAAAGATTAACCCAACAGATTTGCCGTGAAAATTTGGAAAAGGAACTTCGTGATTTGAAGAAAGCCATTGAAGGAGAATTGCAATCAAGAAATTATCAAAGTCTAAGATATGAAGACTTATGCTTGCAGCCAGATGTAGAACTCCCACTAGGATACCAGGTGCAAAAGTTTAATACTTTCAATGGGAATGGAAATCCCATTGCTCATTTAAAGGACTATTGTAGCAGATTACTTGGTATTGGGAACAATGAGGCCATTCAAATGAAGTTATTTATCCAAAGCTTATCAGGGTCTGCACTTGTTTGGTACACAAAACAAGACTTTAGCAAATGGCACACGTGGGATGATATGGCTCATGATTTTGTAAAGCAATATGAGTTCAACCTTGGAGTCGATCCAGACATGCATAGCCTATACAAAATAGAGAAAATGCCACATAAATCTTTTCAGGATTATGCAATCCGATGGAGAGTTGAAGCTTCGAAGGTTCACCCTCCGCTATCCGAAAAAGAGTTGATCTCAATCTTCATTGACATCCAAAATGACATATATTATGCAAAGCTCGCTACTGCAAACGTACGTAATTTTTCTGACTTGATTAGAGTCGGAGACTTCTTAGAAAACGACATCAAAGAAGGAAAGGTTAGCATACAAACTATCAATCATGCCTTACAACCAGAGATGCTAGAAAATTGGAAAGGGAAAGAGAAGGAAAATGCCTCAGTTGCCATGACTATGCATCCAACGCAATTCCATCATGATCACCATCTCTTGAAAAATCATGCCATCTATAACGCCTATAACATGCATGTCTAGCCTCCTCGTCAACAAAGCATTCAACATCAACATCATCAAGTACAAGACGCTTCTCACCAATCAAAGAAAAGGAAGCCTCGCAACTTCACAGCTCTGAGTGAATCAATCTCTAGCATATTCGCTCGATTGAATGCCTCAGGAATTATGCAACCAAGAAAAGGAAAAATTTTCGACCCTTCACATCCATTATTTGATCCTTCCAAGTATTGTGCCTACCATTCAATCACTCAAGGCCATGATACAAAAGTATTCCTAGCATTAAAGCATAAGATTCAGAATATGATTGATGCTAACAAATTGCAAGTGCACTTACCAGTTGGAATAAACATCTCAAATGCAACTAGAAGCAGTACAAGCAATACACCTAGTGTGGTTGGGCATCCGAAGAAGAAACGTTGTCTGAACATATGACAAGACTACTTCTCCTTGTTTTGTTGAAATTATCATTCTGTAACAAGCCCCCTATGAGTAGCTTTATTTTGTAATCATGCTTTACTTTTGTAATGAACTACGTTTTGACCTGATTCCCGTTTAAGAGGGGATACGTAGGAAGCCCTATGGGTTCGGTCTCTTCATAATAAAAATCCTATTTACCCCAAAAGCCAAAATCCGAGGCAGATTTTGCAGAACGATCATTATCATTGGCAAAGCAGAAAATGAAATCCCAAGCTACATACTTGTTATATTTGCAACAACATATTTCCAGAATGCCATAGCAGCAAGTTGTAGATTCAAAGCCAAAACTTTGGCGTTCAATGCAAGGCAACCACTTTCTTTTATACTAACGGGTTTCTTTGAGTAATGCAGGGGAATATTTTAGCTATTCTTGGGCAATGTTACTCGCTATCGCAAAGCTCAGCACCAAGGCAGAAGTCGCAAGATTCATGCAAAGCAAAGGATGAAGCCAAGCCAGCACAAATCAAACTTTGCAACTTATAATTTTTCTTTGAGTGCAGGAATTTTTTAATAGCAAAACTTCTGTATGAAGATCCAACAATTGTTAGCATTGCACCAGGAACATTCACTACTACAAAGGCACTGCATCAAGTACTCTGCATCACACCATTTGCTATTGCAAATTTATTGCACCAAGCTCTCTGCATTGAACCATCAATATACGTTACTTCGAAGTAACCATAGCAAGCTCTCTGCACCACATTATACAACTACAAATCAAGCATCGCACCAAGCTTCTGCACCGCACCAAGGTTTAAAATTGCAAATCAAGCGCCATGCATCTAGGTTTTTCCACCTAATAATAGGACGAGGTAGTCCACCTGATTAATAGGACATGAGGTCGTTCTCCTGATTAATCGGACACAAGGTCGTCCGTCTGATTAATAGGACACGAGGTAGTCCACCTGACTAATAGGACACAATGTCGTCCGCCTGATTAATAGGACATCAGGTCGCCTGCCTGATTAATAGGACACAAGGTCGTCCGCCTGATTAATAGGATATGAGGTCATCTACCTAATTAGTAGGACAAGAGGTAGTCCACCTGACTAATAGGACACTAGGTAGTCCATCTAATAACAGGACAATGAGGTAGTCCGCCTAATTGATAGGACATAAGGTCGTCCGCCTAATAACAGGACATGAGGTAGTCCGCCTGATAATAGGACATGAGGTAGTCCGTCTGATAAATAGGACACAAGGTTATCCACCTGATAATAGGATATTAAGGTTGTCCGCCTGAACAATAGGACACTTTAGTGCATATTCACATGCTTTTCATTTATTTATTTCGACCTAGATGGTCTTGTTTTAATGTCATTACTGAAATGCCTCATTATCATCAATCATTGCAAAGCACATTTATCAATTGCATGTTATTATTGAAAATCATCATTGGCATAAAGCTACATTTTTATCAAATTATTCGCATTGTATAATTAAACGCCCAAAATGTGTCATTTTCATTAGATTACTTTACAGCATATTGCATTTCAATATCTAGTCTACTAACGAATTTTCCTAGCATGTTAAGCTTTGCAGGAAATATAATGCAACATGGCGATTGTGTCGAGTTATCGTAAATTATATTTTGAAACTCATAGTTTTATTTGAGTGCATGAATTTGCTGATAACAAACTCCAACACGCAAATCCCCAAATTATTGGCACCGCTTCTTGAATATTTTCTTTTGTAAAGGCACTATATCAAGCTCTTCGCACCATGGATATTCGTTACTGCACCAAGCACTTTTTATCGCACCCTGAATATTGTTACTATAACTCTGGCACCGGATCAAGCTTTATCTTCCATATCGAACTCTTTGCACCGCATCACATCAATCTTTGTAATTACAAATTAAGCAGTACATGTCAGGCTTGTCCACCTTCAAATAGGACATATCGGGTCTATCCACCCTCAAATAGGATATATTGGGTCCATCCGCCCTCAAATAGGATATATCGGGTCTATCCGCCCTCAAATAGGATATATCGAGTTTGTCCGCCCTCAAATAGGATATATCGAGTTTGTCCGCCCTCAAATAGGATATATCGGGTCTATCCGCCTTCAAATAGGATATATCGGGTCCATCCGCCCTTGAATAGGATATATCGGGTTCGTCCGTCCTCAAATAGGATATATCGGGTCCATCCACCCTCAAATAGGATATATCGGGTTTATCCGCCCTCGAATAGGATATATCGGGTCCATCCGCCCTTGAATAGGATATATCGGGTTCGTCCGTCCTCAAATAGGATATATCGGGTCCATCCACCCTCAAATAGGATATATCGGGTTTATCCGCCCTCGAATAGGATATATCGGGTCCATCCGCCCTCAAATAGGATTTTTTGGGTTAACCACCCTCGAATGGAACATATCATGGTAGTCCGCCTTCAAATAGGACATAGAGGTTAATCCTTCCTCAAAAAAGACATTAATTTATTTCAAACCAAGTGGTCATAATTGCATAAGCATTGCTGAAACACTTTATCCTTCATAAAAACATTGCCAAATGCATTTATCTTTATAAGCTAAATTTTCATGTCCATTGTCGACCATGAAATATGTCACCATATATTTTTATATGTTTGCACAAAAGTTCGATTTTCATGAATTGTCGCCTAAATATGATTTTCATAAGATTTTACTTTTATGCCCTATTGCATCTTATTTCCTAACAAATATTTTTAGCATTGTTAAGTTTTGAAGGAAATATAGCGCAACGTGGAACTATATCTTAGCAGTGAACTGGGGCAATTTGTTAGGGAGGAATACCAAACTCTCCAACAAAGGTCAAGGATCTACTTCGAACTCCGCTCGGCCTCGCTCTCAAAATTTCTAATCAAAATCCTTATTTCAAACATCTTTACCTATCATAACCAACCCAGTGTTAACACCCGGTGTCTCCATAATCCGACACTGGGGCAGCATTTTTAGGATCAATATCACTCGTTGAGTCCTACTCCAAGGTATCATAAATCTTGAACTACATATGACCAATTCTCGTGAAACCGAGATATGTACGCATCTCGAAACTAGAGTTCGGATGCAACCATTTTTTTATATCCCCTTTGTCCCATTACAACCTTGATGGTCGGGACAAAATTGGCTACTAAGTCAATATTCTTTGCCCAAAAACTCTTTCATCGTCTCTGGTCAAAGAGGGGCAGCTGTTGATACCCAATTTTGTCCTCCATTCTTCCAAACTATTTATTTAAGCTTCTAATATCACTAATAATGTAAGAATAGTTATTTTACCATTTTTAGCACAAACTAGACCTCATTATTATTACTATTTACTTGATATCACTACTACCATCATTATTAATATTATTAATACTACAATTGTTGTTATTATTGTTATTATTATTACTATTATTATTATTATTATTATTATTATTATTATTATTATTATTATTGTTGTTGTTATTATTCATTCGTTCATTCGTTCTTATCGCCTTTTGTGAAAAAAGCATATCATTTTCCTTTATTTAGTTAAAAAGTAATGTTTCTTCAATCTTATGTTTTATAAATATTAGTTCCAAGAATATTAAAGTTTTATACTTATCAATTAGTGTAATGGATATTTATATGCTAATATACATAGTATTATATAATATAGTTATTAAAATATTTTATTAAAGTTAGAACTCCAAAGAAATACTAAGAAGAAAGGAATTTCAGGACTATTTTAAGCCCAAAGTTTCGGCCAAATCAGTCCAAATAATTCCTTAAATCAGCCCAAAAGGTATTAGCCCAAGTTATATTATATTCTTCTAGATTATTCCACCATAAATATCCCTATTTTGGATTCCAAAAAATCCCATTTAATTGTTATTAAATTTTTTCCTCAAATCCAACGCATGTACCCCACCCCTCGTTTACCACAATTAACGTCTCTCTCTCCTTTCATTTTCTCTCACTCTCCAAACGCTTCTTCTCCTTTATTTCCTCTTCTTCACAAGGTTCCATCCCTGCTCAGCCATGGCAGAGCTTGCCATCACCATTTTGAATAAAAAAACACTGCACCTCAATTAATTTTTTGTAACATCAACGTTCAAATTTCAAACGTTTCAATAGCTTTCCTTCAAATCCCGCCCAAATCAAGAACCCTAGAAATCAGCCTATAAATATTTCCTTTTGAAGGAATTTCAGGAGGGGCTAGAGCCGCCAATGGAACTCCCTCCCTAATATCTTGAGTTTCAGCCGCCTCCTTTACCCAAAGTTGAGGTATTTTTTGAGCCGCCCACTTTTACCCCAAAGTTGAAGGCTTCAGCCCCCTCCCTTTACCTTTGTTTAGCCGCCATCTCTACCTCTTAAAAAGTTTCTTCTTTCTGAAAATTTCTCAGTTCTGTTGGTTTGTAACAAAAATAGAAGCATTTTTTTTATTTATTCGTTTGTCTCGGCGATTAACGTTAGTTCGAGGTATCGAGTTTAAGGTCAAAGTTCGATAGTACATCTAAGACCCTGCCTTAGCTTACTGCGCTGCAAAAGGTCCATAACTTTCAATCTTTCTTTTCCTTGTTTCTGTTTTAAATTCATAATAAATGCTAGTTTGAAAGACACCAAATTATTTACTACATAAAAACCGTGATGAAGGTCTCGTTTGTGTAATAATATTGGGTACAAAAGTCCATATGTTCTGTACTTGTGTCATTTAAACAAGAATGATATGTTTGGATCAATATGTGATGTTTTCAGTTATTAGATAATTTATTAAACAGTGTGATAATTAGGATTAACCACATTTGTCCTATTTTAATATTTTGTAAAATAAGTATTTTGTCGTGATATGGACTAAAAAGTAAAGTTGGAAAGCTTAGAAGCTAGGAAGATCTCTTTTGGACACACTGGAAGTTGCCTTCTTGACTGAAATCAAGATTAAGTATTATGTATGGTATTAAAGCTTTCTTGAAATCCTGTACTAGGTTCTTTCCTTACTTAAATATGATGCCCAAGTTTTAGTTTGGTAGTTTCTTTTCCAGTTTACGTCTTAGAATTCATGTGCAGAAGTTTGTTCCTATTCTTTTGCTATGTACGTTAGAAACTTTTCTATCTTTAGATATCTTTTCTATAGATTTGGTTAAATGTCCACTGTTAAATGAATATTTGCTCTACCTTGTGTTCTTCAGCATCTATATATCATGCCCATAGGACTCTAATAAAAAAAATGATGACTGATTTAGTAGAGTACGTTAAAAACTTTTCTAGACACTTAAAAAAGATGATGTTAAACCGTGTGGTAAGACCTTTTGCATATGACCAAACCTTAGTTGAAGTATTAATTTTTATAGAAGAGAATACCTTTAGTATTTGGCATGAATTATGTCGCAAGTTTGAAGTTCTTATATGAAGGAGTTAGGTCCAGAATACCTTTGAATTACCATTAAGTCTTCACCATAATATTATCGACCTATATATGAATAGTTTTAGTTTTAAAACAATTCTGAGGTAATGAATAAAGACTTGTTTTAAAGTTAAATATATTTTGAGTTCAAGCTAAATTTATTTTAAATCAACTTCTTATGGCATCAAGTTAGATATAGTTTTAAATCAATTTCTAATGCCATTAAGCTAAATATATTTTGAGTCTGAAATTGATAGTCGATCACTTCGAACACACAAAGAAATTGCTCCTCTTTTACGATGTATTTGAAACCTTTTCTGCTAAGCCTAGACTCACTATCTAGGAGAAATGGTTATGCCACCTAGTTAGCTGATTTGTTATCCTATTCAAACACTTTATAATCTTATATAGTCAAAATCATTTACTACTTAACTATGAGTTATTTTTAAATACTTATAAAATATTTTACTTATATAACTTTACTATTAACTTAAGTTTGGCCGGTTAACCTTAATTAACAGATCATATAGGGTACTTTAACAACATTCCCTGTAGGATTAATTAGAACTCTTACCTAGAATCTCTAAAACTAAGCACACCATATAAAACAGAGTTAACTTTAAGCACTATTTAGCTAAAATTGATGTCCTAATTCTTCGTTAAAATAATTAGGTGGCGACTTTCTTTAATCAAATAAACCTTCAGAATTACCAATATGTTATACTCTAGTTTGACCCGTGTTAGAATGGGGTATAACAGTTCGCACAGGGTTAGACTTCACTGGCCTATGCGTTCGCGAGCTACGAGATGCGTTCGCACAGGGTTAGAACGACCCAACCCCTAGCTCCTCTCCTAAGTTATTCGTTCGCACTAGACAAGCCGCGTTCGCATATGGGTTGCCCTTGCCCAGTTGTGCGTTCGCAAGCCAGTCTATGCATTCGCATAGAGTAAATCCCAGGCCCCTCCCCGTTTCTCATTGCGTTCGCGTGGGTTTCCATGTGTTCACATAGGGTAAAAACACAAACAACAGCAAAAAACAAAAACATCAGATGTTTCTAAGTCCAAACCACTCCGACACCTATCTGAAACTCACCCCAGCCCTCGGGGCTCCAAACCAAACATATACACCACCTCTAAAACATCCTACGGACTTACTCGTGCGATTAAATCACAAAAATAACATCCTAAACAACGAATTTAGCATAGAAATCAAAGAAAAATCTCAAAACTTTCAAAGTATCAAATTTCACAACTATGGGTCCGAGTCACGTCAAACGACTTCCGTTTCTTACCAAATTTTACAGACATATCAAAATTATCATATTGAACCTGTACCGGGCTCCGGAACCCAAATACGGGCCTGATAACATAAATTCCAAATATAATCAAATTCCTAAAACTCGTATATTTTCAGAAAAATAATTTGTTTCAAAATTCATTTCTCAGGCTTGGGACCTCGAAATTCGATTCCGGGCATATTTTCAAGTCCCATATTTTTCTATGGACCCTCTGGGACCGTCGAATCACGGGTCCGGGTCCGGGTCCGGGTCTGTTTACCCAAAATGTTGACCGAAGTCAACTTAAATTCAATATTAAAGGCCAATTTAGCATTTTTCTCAGTTTTTCACATAGAAGCTTCCCGGATATACGCTCGGGTTGTGCACGCAAAACAGGGTATGATAAAAGGAGGTTTTTAAGGCCTCAGAACACAGTTTTGACTTTATAAAATGAGAGATGACTTTTTGGGTCATCACATACCTTGAATTGTTATGGTCGTACTTATGGTTCTTATGTGGCTTGTTATCACTTTCCTGCCCTTAATATCTATATCAATCATTGTGGTGTTGCCTATACATTCTACTTGTTTAACTTGTAAACATCATGTCTACTCCCTGTTGTTATGATTACATCCATGTCATATTCTTTTTTTTGCACTTAGGTACGGGTCTTCTTCCATGTTGGTCATTCATGCTCTATTTGTTGCATTATAAAGAACATGCACCCCTCTCCCCTTCTCTTATTTGTTATATCTATCTCCACGCCTAACCCTTTTTCCTAATTGTTGTCATTACCTCTATGCTCTCTGCTTAGTCTGTTACTGATGTTCTTCTGTACATTCTCATTCATTATTATTACTTGCGTATTTCCTTCCTTGTCATTTCTATTATCGGTATTTCTGTCATTTGGCTGATACTCTCTAACGCATACATGGTGAGGATGAGATAAATGCACGAAGGGTGTTGCTGTGCCGTTAGATTTGATGTCTTGAGTGCTTCTCTCACACTATGAAAGTTTTGAGGTGATTTGTTGTGGTTCACGGGTTTTCGTTCTAAGGAAAGGGTTGGTCGAGATGCTGGAAACTGTTGAATTTTAATTCTTTCTGGTACTCTATTATTGCTCTGTACAATCGTGTCGTGTACTCTATTCTATTATACCGTGATATAGTTCTATTGCTAGTTTACATTACAGTTTTATCAATAAGCATCTTTTAACTAAAAAGCCTCATCACTACTTCGACGAGGTTAGACAAGATACTTACCAGTACATGGAGTCGGTTGTACTGATACTGCACTTCTGCACACTCCATGCAGACTATTGGAGTGGAGCTGCTGGGGAAGTTGGGAGCTGACCCTGAAGATGTTCGCGTATTCTGGATAAAAGCTGCCACTTGTCCTTGGTAGTTTTAAACACTATTATTCTGTTCATGTAGTTTTCAAACAGATCGTGTGATTATTTGTATTAGTTTTGTAAATTCTAAGTCCTAGAAGCTCATTATTCGTACTAACAATTCTTGGGTAAATTTGTAAAAGTTCAGACGAATCCTATTTTAGTTTCTTATATATTCTTTTGTCTTGTGTCTATGGTTAATTGGCTTACCTAGCGGGTCAAGTTAGGTGCCATCATGACCTGTGATTTTGGGTCGTGACATTTTTATGTTATTAAGAACTGCTTTGAGATTTTAAAAGGAAGAAACTGGCTTTGTTAGTCAATAATAATATTTCCATGTTGTTTAGTTAACGGGAGAATTACGAACGAGCTGATATTGAAATGGACGACATAATTGCTCTAAATCGCATACATTAGGGCTATCTATGGACCTTTGCTGATGAGAAAACAAAATTTAAACAAAACTACCCCTAGCTAAAAGAAAATGTGTTGGAGTTTGAAACTTTTACTAGTGATACTCTAGCATACTATACCGGACTTCGAATATTTCTACACGTGAAACTCTAACACAATATGCTGGGTATTCAAACTTTTACATGTGAAGGCTAATGGCATCACTATTGCAAGTTTTATTTGGTGGGTATATACTGAACATTCAGCTTTGGAATATCAAAAAAAGAAAGAAAAGAACTAGAGATTATAGCCTAATATGTTTATGTTCAGGGGCAGCTCAATGGAACTCGTGGCCTAAGGCGAAACCATATGGAGCGTCCCTTAAATTTATTTCAACACTAACAACAAAATTTACTTTCTAAACAATAAATTAATCATTTAAGACAAAAATAAGCGAATTTAAAAAAAATAGTAAAAAGAGCACAAAAAATAAAGTGGTGGACTATCATATGTTGAGGTCCACAAATTTTTATTTGGCTATCATCACAAACAAGAAAAAGAAATAAACATACATAACGTAATAGTTTAAGTTTTGAGTATTAAGGGTGTCGAAAATATTTACTCCTTATGATCAATTTAAATGATTATTATAGTGTACTCTATTAATTAACACTTATTGGTGAATATTGATGCTCAAGTTATCCCCAAGAGAGCGGGTTTTAAGTATCTCGGGTCTATTATCCAGGGTAACGGGGAGATTGATGAAGATGTTACACATCACATCAGAGCGGGGTGTTCTATGTGATAAGAAAGTGCTGTTAAGACTTAAGGGTAAGTTTTATCGAGTGGTGGTTCGACCCTCTATGTTATATGGGGCTGAGTGTTGGCCAATCAAGAACTTCCACGTGCAGAAGATGAGAGTAGAAGAGATGAGAATGTTGAGATGGATGTGTGGGTGTACCAGGCGAGATAGAATTAAGAATGAAGTTATCCAGGATAGAATGGGAGTAGCCTCCGTGGAGGACAAGATGCGGGAGTCGCGGCTGAGATGGTTCGGACATGTTAGGAGAAGAAGCATTGATGCCCCTGTCAGGAGGTGTGAGAGGTTGGCCATGGAGAGTGTGAGAAGGGGTCGAGGTAGACCTAAGAAGTACTGGGGAGAAGTGATTAGGCAGGACATGGCGCTGCTTCAGCTCACTGAGGACATGACACTTGATAGGAGGGGTGTGGAGGTCGAGGATTAAGGTACAAGGTTAGTAGGTAGTTTATAGTATTCACCGATAGGTCGAGGATATTCTTTGATTTTTATTACGGTATGTGTTTTTATTCGCCTCATGTATTGTATTATGTGTTGCTATTATTGGATACTGTTTATTTTTATTATGTTTTTATTATTATTTATTATTATTATTATTATTATTATTATTATCTTTTTTTTCTTCTTCCTTGCTTCCCTCTTCTTCTTCTTGCCCTTCCTGAGTCGAGAGTCTATTGGAAACAACCTCTCTACCTGCATTAGGTAGGACTAAGGTATGCGTATAGACTACTGATCACGCTCAACTATGTCTAATAAAAGACTAAACGGGCGTTGCAAATATAATCCGG